>QVOA01005249.1:0-79414 GCA_014825685.1 Pseudomyrmex cubaensis | reverse complement strand
AAAGCAGCTGACATTATTATGTCAGTTGTATACCTATTGCACAAAATATATTATTGTACAGATGTACATTGTCCATACTAAAAATAATATTTTAATATGTAGAGTGTATGTATGTAGTTTTTATAAACATTGTATAGTTTTCTATTTAAGCAGTGAAAAGTTTTTCAAAATCAATTTTCTTCTTTGAAACCCATACCTTGCAAATATTTCTTTTATCTCGATGCATGATCCTGTCTCGGCCACTTTTTCTAAAGATGTCGCGAATTCTTCACCGCATTCTTTTAAAATACCAAACATTTGCTTAAGTTTTCCCGAAGTAAATGTAGGTGTCAACTTGACGCGTAAATGTCTCCATTTTTTTCCGGGCAATAAAAACAAGTGGCCGGATAGCGGATCCGTTTTCTCGTTACAGTACCAGCCGCGATCGTGGAAACTGGCGAATTCTTTTGTCAGCACTATTCGGACAAGATCGAGATCGGCAATCACAAGGTTCGGCTTGAAAAATATATACATTCCGAAAGCTCGATGGTCCTTATACTTCAAGTAAGCGTCGCCAAACAGTTTGCCTGTTAAATCCCACAATTAAATTGTACAAACTATACATTTTTTTATAAAATTTATAAAATGTAACTGAAGATATACATCGAGAAAGAAAAATTACTACATCAAGAAAATTGTACTTAGGCCAGATATATATTTGCAACGAGTAAAAGATTAAAAGATTAATCTATTATTTATTCTGTTGCTGCAACTCTTAGAGGCTTTCATCTAACACATGAAACATTGTCATTTTACATAAGATCTGTCACAGGCCTTAATTAAAAACTTTTTGCATAATTGTGAAGTAATTATATTGATTAAGAAACGTATAAATATGTTTTGTTGACAATACAAAATTGTTTCTCGGTGTATACGTAATATCTATTTGTCGTATAGAAACTTGGCTAATTACAAATTCGCATAAAAGAAGTGTATAGAAGTTCCCCTTTGTGGCAGATAAAAAGTCTCATTAATTTATATACATCCCATATTGTTTATAAGAAAAATACTTGCCTACTGATATTTTTCCAGTCACTAAAGAGGTCACATTGCCAGCTGGTACAACGGGTTCGATGTAAAATACGCCTTTCTTGCGCCAGAAATTGAACAGCACAAACTTGTAATAAATATATACAGAACACAAAGCCACTACAATAGCAGTTATTAATCCTATAAGTAACATTTTGCTCTTTTTCCGTAATGATGATCCAAACAGAATAAAATATATCCAAATTATCTGTGTTCTGCGTTATATTTTCCGAAAAAGAGCGTTACAAAATTAATTGGTTTGTCACTCGGTTGAACAAGCTGATGTCTTTCGTTTGAGAAATATCAAGGAATGAACGCATAAAACTAAAGCAGAATGAAGTGAGGAAAATTACTTTATAGGTAAGAGCTCATATGTAACTCTGAATTCCTACTTCCTACCCAATTAGAAAAACTAAAAGAACTAACAATCTGCGTGCAACGCATGACATCTTATAATCTTAGTCTGGTAAACAGAATTAAGTAGAAAAGAAACGAGTTTTTTTTTTGTTATGTAAGTAATAATTTACAATACAAGGATACAAGATGATGTGACAGATTTACTTTGTCATTGCTTATTAATATGCTCTTTAGATTTTTTTCCTCGTTACTTTTTATGGTAATTTCGATAATACCACGAAGGTTCTTTATTTCACTCCATACTTTAAACGTTTATTTAAATGAAGAATAACATTGAACGGGGAAATCCGAAGCTGAGTAGGTTTTTTTCATTAAAAAAAAAAGAAAAGAGAGAGAGATAAGAACTTGCCACCGGTGTAAAATAAATCTATGATTGAGACCCAAATCAATGGAGTGCTATAGAATTATCAAGCAAATGTGTCCATTATTAAAATAATATAAACTTTCACAATATGCGTCACAGTGAAATAAAGAAAAAACAGGCGTAAACATGTAACGTAGTAAGCCTGAGAAAGCGTTTATATAAACGGAACTTACATAAAAGTTTCCCGATCAAACAAATGTACAGCCATAAAATAAATAAATAAAAAAGTAATTTTCAATCAATAAAATATTCTTGAATCCAATAAAAAAAGGAATATAGAGAAGAAAACAGAGATATAATTAAATAACACTTGGGACTTATTAAATACTGTTTTATTATAATAGCGTATCTTCTGAACGAATATATTCTCCAATATCTGCTTGATGGAAACAAACTATTGCTGTGGGATTTGCATGTTTACAATCGACTGTACTTTTTGCAGCAACACCAAATCCCTGAAAAATAAAAAATCAAGTATTAGTGTTGGCTTTTATTAATTGCCTCACATTGTAGTGACATGCAAGTCAGAAAAAAAAACACAATTGTGCGTACCAGTGGTAAATCCTTCATCGAAAACACAACAACTCCCTGATGCTTAGAGGTACCTTCTGTTATTCGACCAAGACCTGATTTCAAAATGTGATTTCCATATAGAAACTGTTGTTCTGCCGATGGCTTAACCCAGATTTTGTGCTGAAACATTTATAAATTTGTTGTTACTGTTGTATCTTCGTATGTTAAATATAAATCAACTACTTACTTGCGCATAAGGTGCTAAGTAATGCAATGCGGTGATATGTAGCTTAAATTTTCCTGATTTTGTGAATTTTCCGAAGCAAGTACCTATGCTCAACAGATGATCAGGTGCCACAGTACTTCCAAGGGATAGAATTTTCTGTGACACATAATAAACCCTGTCTTTTTTCTCCCGGAAAAAGTATGTATCATCTGGTCGATCGATCAAGTTCTTCACATTGGCACCAATGCTATAATAAGCAATATTTAAAATTATTAAAGAAAACAAATTCAAGCATTATTAACAAACTGACTCTGTGTGTTTGCATGTACACAAAATATATCCAGTTTCTTACTATTTCGTTAATTTCTCAAATACAAGTTTTGTCCTCTCTTCCGATAGTTGCTTCATTGTTACATCAAAGAGTAGCACGTTGAATTGTTTCTAATTACTTGTAATTATTATTATTTTGTTTTTTTCTATTAAGTTTTATTTTCTGCTCCCACGTGACATCTTCACCAAACGAGAAATCTGAAGCCTGTGTTACAGGGTTAGGTTGCGAGTTATTCAGTTGCGGTTATGTTTGACAATCACACACTTGTTGCGTTCAGCAGAACAACCCGCTTTGCAGCAATCAAACGTAATTGGCTGTTACTTTTAGAATTAACAAATCAACGTCTACCGTTGACAGGACGAGTCAGCGATTGTTCTGCTGAACGCGGCTAATGGGCAACCTGCTTCGATCTGATTGGTCAATCGCAGTGCACTACGGGCTTTAAGTATTCTCGTTCATGAGCGCCGCGATGTCCATGTTTTGCGCGCATAAACTACAACGAATCAATACACGGAATAAAAATAATATTCTGATTACAAAGCGTTTGTCGCCTACAATTGGAGTATATTTTAAATCCGCTTAAGTTCTAGAAGAATAGCCCTATCACTCAGACGAAATTGTTGCATTTTCTTACGCGCATGCTACGTCATATCTACGCATAAATTTAAAATTTTGTAAATGGTTTTTTTAATTTTACATTAGGTGAGTTTCGCGTATGCGCGACGAGGAAATCCAGTTTTATCATCTGAGAATTTTTATATTTACTTGATGCCATATTTAATTAGGTGTGACGAGTTGATGAGTGATACGTAAACGACAACATATATATATAAGTACATCTTTGCATTGCATTCAAGTTACATTGCTAAGTTACATCACATTACGCGACATGACTGGGCGTGTAGCTGTGGTAAGAAAATCTCGAAGAAAAAACAGATTCTTTGCGTCTCATCTTCCGCATTTCAATTATTGTGTTTTGCAAACTTCAATCAACAAATTGTCATTTTTTTCATGTCTCGTCTTCATCACTTGATGTATTTTCAATGTGATTTCTTTGTAACGTCAGGTAACAGGTGGGAACAAAGGTATCGGCTTTGCCACTGTCAAGGCCCTCTGCCAAAAATTTGACGGCAATGTCTACCTGACAGCCCGCGATGTCAATCGCGGCCTGAACGCTGTGAGCGAGTTGGAAAAACAAGGCCTGAAACCGAAATTCCACCAGCTGGACGTTACTGACGATGAGAGTATCACCAAGTTCCGCGATTACTTGAAGAATACACATGGCGGCCTTGACGTGCTGATTAACAATGCTGCCATAGCATTTAAAGTAATTTAAAACAAGAACTTGATAAGAAAAAAACAACTACTTGTTTAATAAGATGAAATATTGCAATAAGTTTACCTTTTTTTTTTCTTTTTAGTCGAAAGCTAAAGAACCTTTTGGAGTCCAAGCTGAGGAAACATTAAAAGTAAATTACTTCAGCTTGCGTAAAGTATGTGATGCACTTTATCCATTACTCAAACCACATGCCCGAGTGGTTCATGTTTCCAGCAGTTGTGGACGTCTTTGCAATATCTCCGGCAAAGCATTGAAAAAAAAATTATCTGATCCGAACCTCACCGAATCAGAATTGGATAAAATTATGCAGGATTTTGTCAAGTAAGTTGTGCAGTTCTAAACCCAATGACTTGAAAAATTTTATCATCTGTTCTCACGTATTCATTTCTAGCGCTGCGAAATCTAATACCCATTTGCAAGCTGGCTGGTCAAATTCGGCATATGTGGCAAGTAAAATCGGAGTGTCCGCTCTAGCTGGTATTCATCAATCCAAGTTTAATACGGATCCTCGAGAAGACATTGCGGTGAATGCGGTACATCCCGGTTACGTAGATACTGACATGACTAGCCACTTGGGAGATTTGACGCCAGATCAAGGAGCTGTGGGACCTGTTTACTGTGCCTTATTACCGGAAAATACAGAAATAAAAGGAAAATATATCTGGTACGACACAACACTGTCAGAATGGAAATAACAAGTTTATATATGAATGAATAGATCTGATCATATATGAAACAAGTTTATATATGAATGAATAGATCTGATTATATTATACATTCTTATGAGAAATAATACAAATACATTTCAATTATTATATGTACACTTTTTCACTGTACCAAATGTGTGTAAGAAGGCATAATAAAAAAAAAAACCTACCAAATCTGCTATTTGGTATAGAACTTACTTTGGAATGATATCAAAAATACAGTTTTTATTATTGCCATCTCTTAGAAGCCTAATGCAATTAATTTTTATATTATTTTTTGAACTAATTTCAAAGTTTGTATAATTTGTATAGAAAATGAGAAGAAACATTAACATTAATGAAGCATATACTTATAACTACATAGAAACTATCTTGTTTGAGCATTCATTGCTTCTCTGCGTGCCGCTTCAGTCAACAAGTGGATATCTACTTCATCTACTGGCAGCTGTACATATCGTACCACGGATCCACGAATGAAGCAATTTTTTACAGACAACTGCAATTACAAAAAGTGTGCAGTTAAAATACTTTGTATCTCATAAATATGACCGTACCAAGCTTTATATATTTACCATATGAGGATATTTTTCCGAGTCTGTTACGCTAATGTCAGCCAGCTTGATATTTAAGTACTGATCAACAGAATACAACGTGCCGCAAATGCTGAAACAAAACACTTTCTACGTAAGTAGGGTTTCTCGCTTGAACCCTTCGTTTGATAAATATGCAACACATCTAACCTGAGATCGTTTTTTAACTCGACGACCACGTCTTTTCCGATCAAAGACTTGAAGAAGGAATAGAACAACTGAAATAAAAAAAGAAAACAATGCAAATATTTGTGCAACTCTGTGTGAAACTCTTATAAATTATTTTTCTGTATTGCAACTTACCATGATTAAGTTTTTGAAATCACTGCAATACAGCAATGTAGCAACAATTATACAATATAGCAATGTGATATCATGTGATTACACAATGCTTTTGAATATTTATTAATTGATGAAACGAACTGTTTGCAAGCGGATTTATAAACGAATCTCAGCGGCAAAAATATCGCATAACCTATCGCGCTTTCGACCTAAGGGCTTGCGTCCACGAAACCGGTCCGACGACAGGGTTTTAGTTCCCGCGAAACTGACCAATCGCATTTGTCAAATCGGCCAATCGATCAACGCGATTGTTTCGAGTTCCAATAACGTAAGGACAATTGACCAATCGCGATTCAAACGACTAGATCAATAATCGATTTTCTTTCGGCTCGAAATCTCGAACGAAAAGATTTCCCTCTCTAGCATCTTATAAAAGTTCAGCTGAATGTTGTTTACAAAAAATCGGATATGTGTTAAGGAAAAACGAGTATAAGATGTCACGCAAATTGAAATACCCGTACAGCAAGATTGCGGAATAACTACTGTAATAAAAACTACACGTGTATGCCCATAAATGTATGTTCGCATTTGATCGCATGTGTGCGGAAACCATAAACTTGCGGGACTTTGGACCGAACTTGTCCCACTCTCCGTTCTCTCTCAATGAGTGCGTGTGGAAACGGAGTGCCGTGTAGTTTTTTGTATTGTCGTTTCATTGAGAAAGGCCTCAGATCGCTTGAAAGAAGGACAATCCGATAACAATGTTCTCTACGTGCCTCAGAACTCTACGGACCACCACCAAGGTATTTGGTTTTGAACTTTTGTGCTTCAAGTGTTTCGACCTTGTAGTTTAAAAATCGCTTATCAGCTGACGTCTTCCATCAGTGTTTACAAGAAATACACACCTCGGCATTTTTTGAGGGGAAAGGTTCTGTGTAATTTGTTTAAAAAATTGTTTCAACAATATTACCGTTTCGACTATTTTATTTCAATATGTGCCAAAATGTACATAATAAACATTGTTTAAATGTTACATAAATATTCTTCATTTTCAGTTTGGCTCTTTAACGCGTTACGAGTCCACTTTGGTGATAGCCGAACATAACAATGAGAAAATACTACCGATCACATGCAACACGCTGACGGCTGCCAAGAAGATCGGTGGCGATGTCACGGTATTGGTGGCGGGCACAAAATGCGAGACGGCCGCGAAAAGCGTGTGCAAAGCCCAGGGTATCTCTAAGGTTCTTCTGGCGGACAGCGATGTGTTCAAGGGATTCACCGCGGAATCGCTGACGCCGCTCGTGATCAAGCTGTGCAATGATCATAAATTCACACACGTGTTGGCTGGCGCGAGCGCGTTTGGCAAAGCGTTGCTGCCTAGAGTTAGTATTCAACGTCGGTTGTTTAAACTGTTTACTCTGTAAAACTCTGTTTTATAAAATCTCATTTGAATTCCCTTCATCAAGATTGCAGCTAAGTTAGACGTGTCTCCGGTGAGCGATATTATCGACATAAAGGCGCCGGATACCTTTGTACGCACCATATACGCCGGCAATGCCATTCTGACTCTCAAGTCTGAGGACAAGGTGAAGGTAGTGACCGTGAGAGGCACTTCTTTCGAGTCGCTGCCTCTGGAAGGCGGTGACGCTAAATGCGAGACTGTCCCCGCTGTTGACGTCGCGAATCAAGTGCAATTCATCAAGCAAGAACTCAGCAAATCGGACAGACCGGAACTGACGTCCGCCAAGGTCGTGATCTCCGGTGGACGTGGAATGAAGTCGGGTGAAAATTTCGAATTGCTGTACAAGCTCGCGGACAAGCTCAACGCGGCGGTTGGCGCGTCCCGCGCCGCGGTTGACGCGGGCTTCGTGCCGAATGATTTGCAAGTTGGGCAGACCGGAAAGATCGTCGCACCTGTGAGTAAAACTTAGGAATTGAAGGCATTGCCCCGTCTCGCGATCTGTCCATTTACAAATCTTGGAATGACGTTTTTTTTTTTTCAGAACTTGTATATAGCAGTTGGGATCTCCGGCGCGATACAACATCTTGCCGGCATGAAAGACTCGAAGACAATTGTGGCTATCAACAAGGATCCGGAAGCTCCGATTTTCCAAGTGGCCGATTACGGATTGGTCGCGGACTTATTTAAGGCTGTGCCAGAGCTCACAGATAAATTGTAAATTTATACATTCAAGTTTAAATAGTATTTTTGTATTTTGAGATTTGTATTTTATATAAATAGTTAATTTCGTGTTGTTACACATCATCATGCCAATACTATATAAAACTGTAAATAATATAATGTGATAGAAAAATTATGCAATTAAAATCTTTTTATAAGATTCTATAAAAATCTTTGTGTCTTATTTTTTGTATTATTAATCTTTATTTCTTTCTTTATCTATTTTCAAAGTGTTTTATAGATCTATGTCCATTGAACTTCTGTGAACAATTAAGCACTAGCCCTCACGAGTGATGTGTATATATGCATATGTATATATACGTGTGTGTATAGAGGTTAGTTGATTTCTGATTGTCAAGTGGTATGAAGAATTTGCTTTTCTATGCGCCGATATAAAACAGTTGATTTGATTTATTTTTGATGAATACGTTCTCATAACTGTAATTTTCTCGTGCAAAAATATTTTATTTGTGGCAGACAAGTATACGTGTGCGGTAAATTTCACAAATTGAGTGAGTGTTATAGGTTATGTGTTTCACTTTTTCTGAAAAATCTAATATTTTCCACAAATTTTATTATTTACAACTGAATTCTTACTCACAGAAAAATCTGAAATTGTATTGTAATAAATATTTAGAATGACATTACACGCGACACGTTTGTTCACAGAAAATGCAAACTATTCGTCAGTGTGTAAGAAATGTAGCGTTGTACAGCAGATTTATTGTAAACAAAACGGATGTATCAAATGTGACAAAGACGCTAAATCTTATACCAACATGTAGCTTTCATCTTTCATCAATATGCGAAAAACATTCACCAGGATTTGGAACTCCCACACATTTTCTTGATTATAATAAAACCATTTTTCCACCTCAAAAACCTGATGAGGAAAGAAGACCTGCTGTAAGTACATATTAAAGTTAATCAGTTAATTAATTAACTTCAAATTATATGCTTCTGTACTTGTTTTTTCAGTATGTATGCAATATGAAGGCCAACATAAAGTATAGCCCCAAAAAGATGTGGTTTATTGCATCTTGTATACGAGGAATGTCTGTGGATGAAGCTATAAAAACATTGAGTTTTATGAGAAGAAAAGGTGGTGAGATTGCAAAACAAGTTGTATTGGAAGCTCAGAAAATGGCTGTAGAAGAACACAATGTTGAGTTCAAAAGTAATTTGTGGGTTGGTGAGTATGTTCACATAAAAATCTGTATACATCCATATACATTCTCTAAGTATAATTTTTGTTTTTATAGCTGAATCATTCTCCACAAAAGGTATAGTAATAAAAGGTATAAGACGTCATGCTAGAGGTCGTGGAACAGTTCACCGTTACAGATATTGCCATTATTTTGTACGTTTGGAAGAAGGACAACCACCTGAGAATTATAATCTAAGAGATCCCAAGACCGGCGAGGAATTATTGAACAACTGGTTAAAGAATATGCATATGCGCAAAGTGTTCAATTCTTTGTAAAAAAAAATTGAGATAATTAAAATTACATTAAATGTATATTTATTTATATTGAACAAAAACACATCTGTCCCTTATTTCAACAGTTTAATTTTATTCTCAGTATCTGATTTGAAGTTTGTTACAAACATCTTGATATCTCGACGTGTGTGAGAAATACTATTTTCATGGTTTGATCTTTTCCGTGGTTCGTACACAATGTGTTAATTCATAAGGTATAGATGTGATGGCAAAAAAATGCAAAGTTCAGTATGATTTAGAGCTTCAACTTGGTTCTCCTCCAGTGACGTCTCTTTGCATTGTACCTGAAAAAAGAAACATGAAGCAATGAGAAACAATAATAGATAAATTTCAATGAACTCTCATAATTTATCAAACTAGGCTCTTCATCAAGTATTTTAAACATTCTTGTACTGTTTTGACACATAGACGTACATAACCTTGGTGCAATTATGTCGAAACAAAAAAAAAATCAAACAAACTTAATATACATTATGAAATGATACATTTAAACAACGTTGAAAAAATATTTACCGGATGGTGTTACCAGTCCGCATTCTCACCCATTGTGGAATCGGTCTGTTTTGCTTCAGCTTTTTGGCAAGCTTTCGCTTGATGCGGAATGTTTTGTGTGCCGACTGAAACACACACGTGACAAGATCAGAAACCGTGGATTGTATTTTCAGATATTCTCACGTTCAGGCTAATGAGATTAAAGCAAAATAAATGGATATGTGAAAGACAAACGCAAAACTCACCATCGTTCCTTTCCAGCGAAGTGAACGAAAAACGTGCGTGAGTGTTTGGCTAGGATAAAATATTGTCTTAGACGGACGCACCCATTGCTTCACGTGCACGAACATTAGACCTCGTTTACAACTGACGCTCGTCGCGTCATGGACCAATCGCATTTGTCCGTTCGGCCGACCGATCAAACGCGATTGGCGGAATTTGTTAAGTTTTTTTCGAGCCGATTTCTAATTTTTCCCGTGGACACGCGCCCTTATTTCTTCCCCCATGATTGTCAATTCTCTCTATCCGACGGCCAATCGGCGTTTCCCAAGTATGCGTGACACACGGCGAACACGACGAACGGGTCGCTGAAATATACATGGGATTAAAACTAATGACGTACTGCGTGTTTCGCATCTCTCGCCTGTCGTCTGCACCCGATCAACTCGGCTGTCATGATGTTCGCGAACGTTCGTGACGTAATATAATCGAATTACAGCGTGTTAGTTGAAATCGCGCTTTAGAATTTATTTACCATTTTGCCCTGTCACTGTGTGCCCCGACTATAACAACTCCAATCTGCGACGTCCGTTTCTCGTCGAACGATCAAAATGGACAGCAATAAGGACGAGGCAGAGAGATGCCTGGAACTCGCGGAACGTTACTTGCGGGAGAGAAAGTACGAGGAGGCCGAGAAGTTCGCCCGCAAGGCGCAAAAACTTTATCCGCTGAAGAAAATCGAAGGTGGGTCCGGTGTTGTAATTCCCATGGCTGTGAGTTGCGAGATCGTTCACCGAGCGTTTTGCGTTGCGAGAATCCTGTTCTATTCTCTTATCGCACATGTATATTATAAAAGCACAGCGCTAATTTAAGCACGTAGATTAAAAGCACAGCTAAGAAATTTTTCTCGTTTGTCAGGACGATGTATTGTTTGAAAATTTAAATAATCATGTTTGCAGACTTGTTGGCAGAAGTGTCGATACTTTCTAAACAGAATCAAAAATCCGAAACTGCTGAGCCCACTGTTAGAAAGCGGCAAAGTGTGACTAAAGAAACATTACATTCTCAAAGTAGTTCAGAATACACGAAGGAACAGTTGGAATATGTAAGAAGGTAGATACCTCACCAGATACTTGTTTCAGTAAGATTAAATTAACATATTTTAATGTGTGATGTTGGTAGAACGTGCAAGATGATTTTCAAGATACTAAAAAATATTCTCACACAGTGACAAGTTCTTTAAAATACATTTCCAAGATTAATTATATTTTAATTATATATTTTATCTTTTTTTAATTCTTTTTTAATAAGAAAAACGAATGTTTTAGGATAAAGAAATGCAAAGATTATTACGAAATCTTAGGAGTGAGTAAAGATGCTACAGACAGCGATATTAAAAAAGCATACAAAAAATTAGCACTTCAGTTGCACCCTGACAAAAATAAAGCGCCAGGTGCGGCCGAGGCTTTTAAAGGTAATATTGTTTGAAAAAAACAAATTTAGATCTATTTACAGTGACTATACATATCTGTGACATTTGTCCATTGTTTTGCAGCTATTGGCAATGCAGTTGCAATTCTTACTGACGTGGAAAAACGGAAACAATATGATATGTTTGGTCCTGAGGAAGAACGAATGCAGAATGCACACAATCGCCAAGGCCACACACATTACAATTACACTCGCGGTTTCGAGGCTGATATTACGGCCGAGGAATTATTCAACATGTTCTTCGGTGTTGGTTTTCCACAACAAGAGTTTTACATGCGTCGCTCAGGCGGAAGATGGATGAGGCAACAGGACGCGCAATCTCAACATGCTCATTCTCAGGTAGAGCCGAATGGCGTTCGGCGAAAGTTTGAATTCCCATCCACTTTTAATACCGTAAACAAATTCGTTTATTCTACCTTTTAACTATATAAATGTGATTGTAATGTATTTTAGCAAGCAAATGGATACACTACGTTTCTTCAAATGTTACCAGTTCTGTTACTAATATCGTTAACTATGATGAGTAGTTTTTTCATATCTGATCCGGTGTATAGCTTGCATTCAAATTCGTAAGTAATAATTAATGAAAAATGAAGTATCGATTAAGCGGAAGATTTTTGTAAGCTGATGTTTCTTTTTTTTTTTTTTTTTTTGCAGAAAATATTCCGTGGCCAGAACAACTCAAGTTTTGAAAATACCGTACTACGTTAAGGAAAACTTTCATAGTGAATATCAGGGCAGCTTGCGTAGGCTAGAAATTTCAATTGAAGAAGAATATGTGAATAGCTTGAAACAAACTTGCGCGAGAGAAAAGAATTACAGTATGTATATCAACTTGTACACTTTTTTATTTATATATATATATTTATTATATATTTATATTTATATATATAGATTTTAGTTATATATATTGTAAATAATTTGCTATTAGAGCTCTCTGTGAACGTTTTTTCTTTAGCTCTGTGTTATTTTCTCTTATAGGGGAGAGCATGATGTGGAAAGCACGTAATTTCGGAGATCAAGATTTGTTTCTAAAAGCTAAAAACTTAGAAACACCCTCATGTAGGAGATTACAAGAACTGCAAGCCTGATAGGTATACTACACAAATAGGAATTTGGTTGTAGATAAATATGCGTATACCTTATATTTTTTGGAGTCCATGGAAAACGTGTATATTTGAATTGTTTTTCTTCTTTCTTTTTTTTTTTTTTTTTGATCATATTAGCTATTTATTCCGTACATTGTAAAATTGCAAGTTGTACAACCGGTTGCCGTACAGAACGAATGAAATTCAAATCTTTTATTATAGATTTTAGTAAAAAAAAAAGATATATATTGAAGGAAATTCTCTTTTCTCTGCTTTTATCATATATTTCTCAAGAAAACACTCTTATGCAATATTTATATTATATGAATGTTTGACACATTTGTTTCCAAAAGGAAAATTTGTAGCACACAAGTTTATTATTAAAAAGACACGTTTTGAACACTCAGTTATTTATGTAACAAACAAGATGAAAGATTCACGTCTTTTAGTATGTGTGGGTTTGGAATGCGTTCGACAGTTTAAATTTTGTGTTGTGTGTGAGATATTTAACAAGAAGAACATATTAAATTAGACAAGATTTATATATATATATAAACAAATTTGTAGGAAAAAAATACCAATAAGAACAGCTAATGCGAGCAGAGAGACTGTCGGTTCACATGATGTCAACAATAATATCGCTCGCCCAATGGATATAGATATACTCTTATGAAGGTTTATCCTGTGGTAGTGTTTTTTCTTCTTTTTATTATTCGATTTTCTTTAAGGTTTAGACTGTTGTGATAATTAACAAGTTGTTGGGGCATTTGGGGAAAGATGGATTTCTATGTAAATCTTTTTTATCAGACACCAATCACAATTTCTTAACAACGTTTGAAATCGAGAAATGTATATATAAAACTTTATATTATATACATTTATTTATTACAATAGGAACAATATTTCATGTTTCTTGTACACATCGCAAAGTGTTCAAGATGAGTGAATTGCAATCAGACGATTATGTATATTTTGTAAATAATTATTCTGACTTTTTTTTTGTAAATTATTCCGGTTTTTCTTCAATGCAATCAAATGATATTAAATGTTTTCTGACGAAAATGACATACACGGTTTTGAATATATATATCACAACGCAAAAATCGATTCGCCATGTATGTTGAGACCGCCTTGCATGTTTACGACGTGGACCACATTCGTATGTCAGTGAGTTTGTCCTCGTACCTCATAAGAGAAAAAGATGGGATTTTTTTATCATATATACCGATTAATCGAACTATTCGGACTTTTTTGTCTTGCTCGAACTTGGAGCACGCGCCATTTCCTTCTTCGCGTAGCTATGTTCGACGTCTACCTACCCTATCGAACGAAAGTAAATCCGCGGTTCTCGTGTACATACATCTGTGTCGAGGCACATGTTCTCGTTATATACAAATTACATTAGTGTATACATACCTATAAAACATAGCGATTATCGTTATTATAATAGCGAGATTTGCACAGACGTATTTATGTTATGTTTACAGACGTTTGTTGTTCCTAGTTTACTGTTTTGAAAAAATGTAATACTTATATATGTGATCATGTGAGAAAAATATACACGTAATGTATATAATATGTTGATTACCTCTTGATATTGTACAATCGCACTTTTTACAATTATAAATAATTTTCATACATACGCACACGCACGCGCGTGTGTGTGTGTGTGGGTGCGCGCGTACCTATCTGTATATGTTAAACATGCAGTGACTTACCCTATTGTGAAATGAATTACATATTACATATGAAACGCAAATGCGAGCGAATTACATTGAATCTTCAGTCAATCCACTGTTTGTATGTTGCAATATCACACTTTGAGATTCTCAGCTTTTATCGCTTCTTATCAATTTTTCAAAACTTATCTGTTTAGAATTTTGAACGCCTCATAACATGAATGTCTATGATTCACTGTTTACCTGAAATTCATACAAAAATCTTGTTTATTTTTTTAAATACTTTTTAAATATTTTTTTGACTTGAATCATATTTTCTCACGTCAACATTTTTGTCAATATTTCAATTTATATGTTCAATATATATATATGTATAATATTTATGTTTATGTTAATAACTGATAAAGCTAGGAGGGAAGTTTTTACTGATATTTCCGTTACTCAAAACCGTCCAAGCTGGTGAGGACAAAAATGAAAACGGCAAAAGTGGGCAAATTGAAATCGCAGGTATGTATTTCCGGTGAATTTGCTCTTGTTACAATCCCGCTTCTCGGGTAAAATGTTCGTATTTCGCGCATGTGCAATTTGATGTTAACAACCGATGGAAAGATGTCGACCTTTGACTATTATGGAAGTCAAAGGTACCGACTGAGAGGTGCGCTACCGTGTTCACCGTATTTCTCTTTGTAGTCCAGGTGTTAATGACGCGATTCAATTACAATCCGGGAAGTATGTCGCCGGTGCGAGAAATTTTGCGCGATTCCAGTGGCGATTCTGGTATGTAATAGCAGTGAGTTTACGAGTCTCTATTGTTTCTTCCGATAAATTTAATTTTTACGATACGCTAATATCGCAATAAGCAACAAAACTTGGTTGATAATTTCGTGTGAGGTTATGTTGCCTAATACCTACACGCAGTGCCTCTGTTTGACAGGAATGTACTCTCGATTCTGTTTTCAGGATCAGAGTCTGATGGTGGTTCTCTATCCTCCAGATCAAGTCGTAGCGGTAGCCGAGAGTCGAGCAACGTCCGAGGTCAACAACACGAAGTTTACAGTGCACCGGCCTCGCCGGATTCCGATGCGGCGGTTTCGCTTAATCACAGTGCATTTCCTTCACAAATTCCAGTTTCGCCGGACTTTCCTTCACAAATTCAAGCTCCGCCCAGATCACCGGTGCTTCAGCTTAGCGCGCCAGCTTCGCCAGATGGATCAAATGCTAGCGGCAGTCACGCTTCGAGATCTACGAGTCACACAGAATTGAATAAGTTGGATGGCAGCCACAAATCGGGAAGTCCATCACCGGCCAGATCGGGTTCGAGACGTTCAAGCGCTGGTTCAGTCCACAGTGAAAAATCTGGTTCGCAGAGATCCAGAAGCGGCAGTGCAAGTTCGGTGGAATCTCAGAAATCTCCTAGATCGCGTTCACAATCTCCAAATGGAAGTGTACGTTCTTCTAGTCCAAAATCACCTGGTAGTTCAAGATCTGCACATTCCGAACGTAGATCTGCAGAAAGAGAATCCAAGACTCCAGCTTCTCCTGCATCCAATGCTTCTAGTTATGAGTCTAGAAAAAGTCACAGATCCAGAAGCGTTTCTTCCCATAGAAGTAACAAATCAGGTTCTGCAAGTCCAGTTGAAAGAAAACGAACAGGAAGTGTTGATTCAGCAAAATCCAACAATAAGAGATCCAAATCTAAGAGTCCTGAAAATGATAAGAGTGATAATGAATCAAATAAATCCACTAAAGAGGCAGGTTTGTATTATTTTGTTTATCTCTTTTGTGACACGCAGAATATAATTTTGTTTTACTCTAGAAATAAGATAAATTATTTGCATCATCAATTTGTTTGTGATTAGATCAAAGTCCAAAATCCGACAAAAGCGAGGAGAAATCATCAAAGCTCAAACGCCAGAACAGTGGTTCTGGTTCAGATACAGAGAAAACTGTAAAACGTGTTAAGGCTATAATAGATTCGGACTCTGATAACGAGACGGCAGACAAGGAAGCAAATGTTGCCCAAACCGCAGACGCGTTGTTCGGTGATGCGAGTGACATTAGTACAGATGATGAAAAAGACAAAAGAGAGGAAGAAAAGGAACGGAGCCGCAGTCGGAGCAGAAGTAGAAGCAAGAGCCGCAGCAGAAGCAGAAGTCGCAGTCGAGGTAGATCTGAGAGCGGCGGAGAGGGACCGAGCAATCGAGTTACTATTGAAGATGTAAGTTAACAACAAATGTGTTTAGATATGTTTGCAATACACTTTTCAAGGCCGTCACTTATGTTTGTTCCGGAATAAGAAATGTACGAGCTATCAAATTCACTAACAATCTAACAAATACATATTCTGTGTATAGGACGAGGATAAAGATAGAGAAGAAGAACCAGAGCCACCTCCGGAAACTAGAATTGACGTGGAAATTCCGAAAATTACCACCGATCTCGGACGTGAAATTCATTTCGTAAAATTGCCGAACTTCTTGTCCGTCGAAACAAGACCGTTCGATACTGAGACTTACGAGGACGAGATCGATGAAGAAGAAACTCTGGACGAGGAAGGTCGGGCTCGATTGAAACTCAAAGTGGAAAATACGTTGAGATGGAAAGAAACGTTTAACGAAGAAGGCAAATTGGTGAAAGAGAGCAACGCGAGATTTGTGAAGTGGTCAGACGGCAGTATGTCACTGCATCTGGGTTCGGAAATCTTTGACGTCTACAAGCAGCCTTTGCAAGGTGATCACAATCACCTCTACATTCGCCAAGGTACCGGACTCCAAGGTCAAGCAGTGTTCAGAACAAAATTCACGTTCCGACCGCACTCCACTGAATCGTTCACGCATAGAAAGATGACCATGTCTCTGGCCGATAGATCGCAAAAGACATCCGGCATTAAAGTTCTCTCTCAAGTCGGAATGAATCCAGATCAGAATAGATACGAAATGATAAAGGTATTGCACGTGTCTGTGTTACATTAAACTGGTTATTATATTCTAATATAATTCAAAATATATGTATTGTACTTGCCGTTTAGAAAGAGGAAGAGAAGCTACGTATGGCTATGAGAGTTCAAAACAAAACTAAAAAGAGTACCGGTACAAGAAATACCAACCGTACATCAGGAGCATACAGCGGCGATGCTTATCATGACGACGGTTCCGATGACGAAGGTGCCATTTCATTGGCAGCCATAAAAAATAAGTATAAAAAGGCAGCAGTGATTCCTTCTAAAGGTTTGTTAAATCCATGTTATTATTTTGTAAACTGTGTAACTCAAAAATTTTACATCGCGATCTTACATAAGAGATAATGTGACATTAGATTTATTTGTTTTGCCCGTGTTGGAGAAACGTTCTATAGGACAAATGTATGTTGCATTTCAGTAGCTTCAAATATTTATTCTTCGGACGAAGAAGGATCGGATATTGAAACCCATAGGCCCAAGAAGAACATCAAAGGGAAAATACTTAAAGATTCCGACGAGGAATCTAGTTCGGGAAGTTCTGCGGGAAGCGGAGACGACAATCAAGCTGACGATGCGAGCGACTGAAATGTATATGTACATATTTTAAGATTTCGTAAATAAACGTCTTTTTGTGTATAATAGTACAAGAAAGACCCATCATTCTGCACGTATTGTCTTGTTGCAATGTTATATATACATATATATAACGACAAAAATCTGCAATATGTAAAATTAATGAACATATTTTTTATAGTATCAGTATATAAATCAAAATGTGTGCATATGTATATATACTATGCATGAAGTATGTAAAAATAATTGTTTTATGAATAGATGCATAATCAAAAAGTAACAAATATTAGAACATGTCTGACTTGAAATTGCTTTTGTAAAAATTTTTTACTTTTACACATTGGTAACTTACAAAAACTTAAAAATAAAGTTACAAGTATCTGATTGTGATTAAAAGTAATAAGTTTATTTAACATTTTTAATTGCGCTTTTGTAATAGTTATATAAAATAAACATTGACTAAAGAATTGTTAAAATAACTTGTTAAATACTGTCTATCTTGAATATCTGCATCATGTTTTTTTTTTTTATCTCGAATTTTAGAAATTCGTAAGCCCACAAGTTATAAATTTTAAGTCGGGAAATTATTTAAGATTTTATCATTTTGTTGGAGAGAGACAAATGGTCTTTTTCAAATCATTATTACATGTCGTGTAAAAATTAAATTTTTATGACAAGAAATTCGAAAGAACAAAGTGCACGCACATTGAAGTTCGAAAATTAATTTTACATTGTAAAACAAATATATATACACATGGGTCATATAATGTACAACATCAAAAAAAATCGAATTTTATTTGAATCCGAATGGATTCAAATAGATTTAAATTTGAATAAATTTAAATCTGAAAAAAAATTCATTTTTTGTTACGGAAATACAAAAGAATTTTATAAATTATTTCTAAAGAATTAATTTTAATTGCGAAGTAAACTGCATTTGTAACTAGAATTCTTTGAGAACTATTTATTACAATCATAAGTTATTGCAAATAACTATCGTCGTTCTAATATGAGAAATTTTGTTAAGTAGCGTTTTGCGGTTTTAAATAGCTCTCTATTATATTGATATATATATATATATATACATATATATATATATATATATAATATACATTTAATAAAAACATTTAAAAAATAAACTATTTTAATCGACATGTGTAGTGCAATATTTTGACATGAGATATAACAATTCTCTTAATAGTTTTTCATACTGACCATTACAAATACTACATATTTCCGTGTGGCACCAATTAGCATTGATATTATATATTGGCTATTATATTTAATTGCTCAATATTCTTGCAGTGTTCACCGATGCAAAACCAGAAGATGGCCGATCTGACTAGACTACGTCTTAAAGTAATAATCTTTTTAATAATATCCTATAAAAGCGCTCGGTCAGGTTACTCTCTACATGCGTCGGCCCCATTGTATATATATATATATATATATATATATGTATATATTTATATATATTACAGTTTTTTAACTTTTAATTTAAACTAGGATTTCGTCCTATGTCCCACTGTATCTCAATCCTTGGCCACTTTGTTTGCAGAACTGTCAGCATAGGATTGCTATCCATGATACACTTTACGGTGCACTCAAGCAATACCGCTTGTCCCTTGTGATACTTCACTTTATTCTCCGGATTGCTGCGTGGCAAACCGTTGTAATGATACAAGACAAACATGTCCGGACAGGTGCACTGCTCTTCCGGAAAAAATTCATCCATGAACGAATTGAGAAGTATTATTCCTAGATTTTCATTGTCCAGCTTTTTTCTTATGATGTCGACACTGCAAGAACATACGCACGTATGAAAGCTCGAGAATTTGCCTTTCATAGTGAAATTTCAAGCTAAGAGTTAAATATGTGTGTATGTAATTTACATTTCGTCGTGTAGACTACTGTAGATGTACACTATACAAAGAAAAATGAGCAAAACGTACTATTCGGTATCAGCCACCAGCCCTAATTCTGCCAATACATCCTTCAGTAAATTTGACGGAATGAAATTATTCCCTTCCGGATCGAAGCGTCTAAAAACTCTACGCGCCTGTTCCGCTGGAGTTTCTGGGCTTACTAATCGCTTTTCTGTAGAGAAGAGTACAGTTAAATGCGTTTCGGACCCCAGCACCCAAATCGGATGCAACGGTGACTTCAAAAATGTTCCCACTTCGCAATATCGTAAATGCTCTAGTAAATTCAGAAATCCTATTGTATTCTGTTTATCTACACCACGAAATTCTGCAAATTGCACAATGTCCATCAGTATGGGAGAGAAAGGATAATATACGTGTATATTTTTCAGATATGTAAACATAAAAAATTTCTTTTTAAATAACAGAAGAAAAGTTGTAAAGAAAAATGACTGTCTCACTTAATCCGCCAACATCCTGATCGTGATCCCAGACGTTGCTGACAGCTCGGCCAGTAAGCATTAAGTTTATCAAGCTTTGGCTTCCGTATCCGTAAGTAGAATCAATCATGGGTTCCGAATCCGACATCTCAACACATATGCCTGACACACCTTTTGTACACATTACGGTATAGAGTAGCAACAATATACCGTATTGATCTTTCAACATTCCAATTCGTTCTGTAAAAAAGTCCTCTACATCGTCAATGTTACTTGTTGTAAATATCCTGAAACAAATAATGAGAAACAAATCTAAATTAATGCAATGCGAAACAGCAAATAATCTCTTCATTGTTTAATTGCACAAGATTTCTGCACAAACATACCTCAATTGAGAATGAAAACTTTCCGAATCTAATGTTGTTTGTCTTGCGACTTGTGTCTCGTTAATTTGACTACTTTCACTAATATTCTGGGCTGAATGTATTGTAGGCTCTGCTGACTTGGAATCAGAGCCCTCTTTATTACACGAAAAGGCATTAGTGTCATTGGCATACACTAGCAAATACTTGGGATCCTGAGCGTCGGCTGCTTGATTGATAATTTCGGTCATGGCTTTCACAAGCAACTGATCACATTTCTCGGCCTTGATGGCATTCCAGGTTACAACATCACCTTCGAGAAGCAACTGTTTCAAAATAAATGCCTGAACCGAAGCTATCACAGCACAAGGCCCTCCTTCCCTCTGCACAAGCGCAGTTGGCTCGTCTAAACTGAAGTAAAAGCCTGCAACACAAAAGCAATTATTCGATTAACGCTCTCGTGTTAGATACAACAAATCTCATGTATATATTTGCATCACATATACGACATATACATGTACATATATTATGTAAGATATAAATGCGGACTTTCTTTAATGATTAAATCAATGTGACATTTGTGTGTCACATTTGCGGTGCTGTCAAGTGCAAATTTCCATGCGGGCTATCGATGACACAGAGAAAAATCCCGCAAGGGACGAATTGTCAGGCCGTCTTTAGTGGAAATGATGAAAATTATCACTGGCCGAGCCGCGGCCATTACACAGCGCACACATATAAACCACCACGACTTTTGTCACATCGCTTGCTCGCGAACGATGCGACTTTTGTCGTACGCAAAATCTGTTTACCTTGCGCCCATCGCTTAAAAATGTCCTCCTTCACAGACGAACCCCACAGGAGCTTTTTAATATTTTTCAGGAGCTCGTCGTCGCTTGTGACGACATTTTCAGCCATTATCTTCTGGTTCGCGCTCGATTATCAATCAGCGCCGTGTACACGAACTTTTATCTGAAGCTGATCATAATACACCTTACGTCGTTACAAGTTTCTCATCTAGATCTCATCGGAATTATCGCTACAATTATTGGCACCGCCCGTTAACCTATTTTGTACAACAGACAACCGCCAAGCACGTCGCCATTTTGAACCGTTTTCTTGTCTTCTATATGTGTGTGTGTGGAAGTGCGCTCAAAAATGAATATCCGTTGCTGCATGTATTTTCGTAGGATGCAATCGATACATCGAATCGTTTCGAGAGAACGGTCAGACATTCGCGATTGTGACTCAGCGCGAGTCACCGCGCACGATAAGATTAGTTTTTCCTCGCACTACGCGAATCGCTCATTCGTCGAGGAATAAATTATTATAGGGTAAGAATCACGTTTGTGATAACCATGTAAAATTCTTATAAGAATCACAGAAAAGCTCATGCGAACTGCATGATCTTCCCACACGATGTCTTGAGAATATTTCAGGAATATGCGTTGCAATATCCCGAGGATATTCAGGAAATTATTCTCCGTAATCTTATGTGCGAAATATACATATACATATACTAATGCTCTTTTGTCGAAACTGCATTGCACCTTGAGGAGCGCCTGAGTGTCGGACAACCCGTTGCACTTCTTTCCGCGATGAGCTGCCAACTTCCCAGGCGTCACGCAGCGGAACGGCGACGCGTCGAAGTTGTGTTATCATCAAGGTACCGTACGTGCGTTGACTTTACACTTACACATTTTTTTTTTTTTGGCTTCGCGTTTCTCTCTTGCAGATTGGGCGCACACACAAACACCTGCGCGCGAAACTTTCGTTTAAAACCGTTTAAAAGTATATAAATAAAATTTATTCGCCTCACGACTGTCCGCGCGCGCTTTGTCGTGTGTTTTATTAACGCACACTTATCGATGTGAGAAATTATTACGTTCCGCCCGGTTTGTACATTGCATATCCTACTCATTATTGCTCGCGCGTAATAGGATGTATTCCGAGTGAAAGTAAAGCTCATAAATCTACGCGCGCGCCGCAGAATGCGTTCCGTGTGATGTGTTTTCCTAAGCGTTTGAAATTCCGAGCGCTTCTTCTGCGTGAAGAAAAGTCTTCGTGAAAGAGATGATGAACTTTTCTTTTTTTTCTCTCTCTCGCAAACGCACTTTTATCTTTAAAACGGGCGAGGGAACTCTCGCCCGATTAGCGCTCGCTTCTCGTACAAACTTGTCACGTGTATAAAAAACAAAAACTACGGTGATGCAAAACGAGAGAAGATACGATCTCACGTGTGTCGCAAAATTGTATCGTGAAACAGTTTTGTTTTCCATTCGGATGGGCCGTGTAATTCGCGAAAGTTAATTTCAATTAAACGCTTCACATGGGAGTCGCGCACAGAGACGCCAAGATACCGCTTTATAGAGACGTACAGGTATAAGAGAGAGAGAGACCTGCCAACGTTATTTTCTCCGTATGTGTGCGTGCACGCTCTAATCAAGTAGCGTAATTAGATTCCGTCGGAGGATCTAATGAGTCGTAATTGCTGGTAACGCTTTTGCGCGAGCTATCGCGTACACATATTACATACGTATACGTTACTTGCGTTACAGTTCCGACGTTCTCTTACGGGAATAGAAGACAGAAAGAGAGAGAGATCCCCGCACGCGGAAGTGCTGTTGTTACAATAGCTTTTTGAAAAATCTGCTGGCGCGCGACGCGTAAATTGCGCGTTCGTAATTAAAACCGAAGTCGAGCAAAGATATATATATAAAACAAGCGTTCCAATGGCCGGAGATTTATCAAAGAAACAACATCATTAGATAATATTATTACGTAAGTGACAATAATTGTTGTTAAAAATATTGTAAAAATATTCTCGATGTTGTTTCGAGTATTTTTTAACACATGTTCGTCAACATTAGTTTTTTCGACTTGTAAAAATACTTTGTTGTAATTATTTCTTTAAACAAATGTCCGCGGGTTCTTGTCCCGTTGGGACATTTATCTTCCATATATACGCGGCCGTTTCCTCGCGAATAAAACAAAATCTCACGTCAATCTCAACGGAGCGTAAGATGGACTTTTCGATCTTGTAATTTCCGCGCAGTTTCTCTTCTTCAACAACAGTCGAATATGCCCGAATATAATGACCTTCCGGTTGTTGTTGGAATGATCCATTCATATATAATTTCATCGGGGATAGTTACAGAGTAAATCAGAGAAAGGTATCTTTCGTTATATAAGAAACGGTCTCATTGTCAAGTCGCGAGCCCGTTCTGCGAACAGTAGCCGCTCTCTGGCGCGGTGGCTTCAGATGAATGAGAATCACACGTATGTAACAATTACGCGCGAGTCGTTCGCCGATATAATCCCGATTCAAGGAAATTCTGAACGCAATAAGCTTCGGGTTCGTTGAAATTGCACCCACGCCCACGGTGTGCGCACGTTTAATTTACGGGCTCGCGCGTATTTTTCGCGCACGTATCGCATCGCGTACGCTTGCACTTCGCGCATGCACCACCGGTCCATCACAGATCGGTGAACCGCGTCGGTTCCGGCCTGCTTTCGCTTTCGTGGTGTCGAAAGAACGGAATGGAATAAGTCCGTAATCTAACGTACATGTATGCGTCACACGCACACACGCGTAACTAACAACGCGCACACGCGGATGTGAAACGAATGTAGAAAATGATGGTCATCCCGATCCCCGGAGATCGGATCGGTTCGTCATTGCGCGATGTCTCGTTGCGTTATCGAATACCATTAGCGGACTTTATGAATACACAGACGGAATATATGTATCTCGGGCGCGTGTGCAAAAGTGAAACACACGAGCATTAAAAAGCCCGGGACAAAGGTGGATCTTGCGAAAATAAATTCATGAAAATTGGGTTATCATCTTCTTCTTAGATTGCGCGATCGCCGGTCTATTGTGCCGTAGATTCTTAGATACCATCTCTCTCGCGAAGACAAAAAAAAAAGAAGGACGTTAAATTTACATTACTTATCGAATGTGGGTTCATTATGTGATGATGACTGAGAATGGAAGCAACGTTGGAAACTTACGAAACTCGTAATGTCTTTTTTTTTTTATTAAGTAAATAAGTACATATATTTTACAAATATGATATTGCAACTTATTGCACGATGATCTTACAATGTACAAAAAACAAAAAAAAAAACGAAACTCTGCCGTTCGTCCGGATGGCGAAATTGGAGCTCTCTGATGGGAATCGCATGAAAAATCCGAGATTATTGCCGTTTAAATTAGAACGACGATACGTACCGAAGTTCGGAGACGGCGAGAAGTTACGTAACTTCCATTAAGTTTAAACGCTTTCTGAAGAGACTTCGCACAACTTCGACGATCAAGTTGTTTCAGGTTACGTGTGTTAAAATCATCATCACGTGATCTCTTTTTGCGGGTTTGCATTCGAGCGCACTTACCGTACGGAAAATTCTGTACGCGAAATCGAGTCCGGTGAATTGCGTTGGGAATTCGGAACGCACGAGGAATACGCACGAGGAAGGAAACGGACTCGGAAGCTTGTAAAAAAAAGATGAGAGAAAGGTTTTTCTCCCGAGGAGAACGCGCGCGCGAGATATCTCTCTCGCCGAAGTGAAAATATTATTTCACAAGAATCTCCCCGATCGCAAACAGGTCGGAATAAAGAGACAAACATATCTGACATGTTACCCGGTTGGTTGACATCGGCAACACCGATCGGCGGCGCCTGCGGAATTACGTCAGGGTCGCCCAAGGTGAAATCTCTCGCGCGACTGACGAAAGGGATCTCCGTCGCCTGCGGAGAGGTCGATTCGAGTTTCCTTGACGACCTTGGCGGTTTGACACCTTTTCTATCCAATGTCGGGGACGAAATGTCCCGACCGTAACGTCCGAACGTGTATAGCGAACGGAGTTTCTTCGGTCGAGGCTATCTCCAATATTTGGAGGACGCAAATGACATGCATAAAAAAAAATGAATGTCGAATCGGCAATTCTCTTCTCAAATGATTATATCTCTCATTAGACAAACTTTATTTAGTTTTTTCTTACGTAAAATTATACGAAACGCAGCCGCGTTTGTTCTCGATAGATTTTACAAAGATTCGTAACAGATCGCTTTACGCAACGTGTGTTGTTCTAGACAATAAATCTACCATCCGTACATTAAAACGAATTAAGAGCGGCTCTTAATCGCGATGTGCAGCGGCTGCGTTTGAGTTTTCTGACGCTTTCGCAAGTTTGGATACACACGTGCACGTGGCGAAATTCGTGCGGTGAAATTCGTCCAGTAAATCGGGCACGATGGAAAGGAGGGATGAGGGGGAGGAGAGAGGGAGCGTGCCGGACAGGTGTCCCGTTTTATGATCAGATATAATTCGTCGTATTCGATACCTACACTTGGGCCGATCGGACGGATCGCTTCGCGTCCGCAAAGCTACACTCGAGCCATTTCTATTCCATCCCGGAGAAATTACACACGAGAGATTTAAATGATATTATTCGCATACCGCAAGAAGCGGTGTGTGTGTGTGTGTGTAAAATCGCCGGAACACGTAACGAGAAAAACGAGATTAATCGCATTCGAGATTGCGAAGATTAGGCGAAAAAAGACGCCTTGGGAGCTGCGCACACACGACGGAGGAGGAGCGTTATATGTGTTCCGGTTTTAATGCGGTGTATTCCGCCGCTCGGCGGTGGTGTGAATCGCATGGAGTTTTGCAACACGCGGCACACAGCAGCGCGGCGTACTCGCCGTAATTAGTTTGACTTTCACCCATCGCGCGGCCGTCGTCCATGTCGGGGCTTCGCAAGTGGGCGGTCATAGCGGACCGCGAGAGATTACAAGCGGCGCACATCTCTTGCGATCCAGAGGATAGCACAGGCAATATGAGCGAATTAAAGGTTACGAGCTAACTGAACGCTTTGTAGAAAAGTTTTTTTTTAAACTTGATTCTTCGTAAAAAAAATGGATACGTTTCAATCCTCCTCCCAGGCTCTTCCTCAGTATCGCATGACGTACGCGGGAAAAAATTTTCGCTGGCATAGTAAGAAGATTAGTTACCATATGACAAAGCAAGAATGAATTTGATAAGTCTATAAAAATTCGTTGCTTTGCCGACAAAACATTTTTTTGTTAGTGAAACAGAAATGTCAGTAATTTTTTTTGCTGGTCAACACGTGTGTGACCAACAATGATATGCTTTTTAATAATCAAATTTAAAAACCAAATAAAAAAAAACTGATCGAGTCAATAAAATCATGTCTTCAAGAGTTGAACGAAATAAAAGTCACGAAACCTCATTGTTTCGAACAAAATTATCAAGAAATGAGAATAAGATTTCACAGACGTCGACACTCATCATCGCAGCCATCGTCTCATTTTTTTCCAACAGATAGGAGCAGATTTTGAAATCGATACGTGCGGATATCGGCCAAGGACGGTCGCGAATTTCCCTCGGGCTTTGAAGAAAATCTTCTCTTTCGCATTCAACATCTCAATCTGTTGCCGTTATTATCATACATTACGAGTCGCGAGAAACGGACCGTGTGCGGGGGATATAGCGGTTTTGCATCCGCAATCGATATCATTTAAATGTCGACGATATATTAATAGATATGTATGTAGACTCGATGAGATGCCGTCAGCCTTGAGAGAGACGTCGAAAGTCGCTTACGCGAAATTCTTCGCAGTATTGGATGTTTTCGAAAGTTTTTAAAGGAGAGTTTCGATTATATGACAATTTTCGTGAATCTATTTAGAATAGACTAAGGAATCTAAGGGTGGGCGTGAGAGTGTACAAATTTCGTGTGTTGGATTTCGACACACGAGTCCCGGAGAAAATTATACAAATACCGTCGTTTCACGAACACGAAATCTTCTTTTAACATTTTTGCCGAAATTGCGTTAGCAACTGGAAGATAAGAATCGTCTCTGGGCAACTAACAGAGCGTTTGTACAACATTAAAACACCCGCAGATCCTTGGTCGAATTGTGATATCAGACGCGAAAATTTAGATTTTTTTCTCTATTTACGTCAGAATTTGCAAAAAATATTAACAAAGAACAATTTTTTCCATGAAAGAATAATAAGAAGAATAAAATATGTGTGTATTATATATTAAAAAATACATTAAATATTTACATATTAAATATATTATTTTTTAAAGAATAATTTTCATCCTGTGCGAATCTTCACTTTGTGTCGTAAAAAAAATTAATTTTTGTATTCAACATATTTGTTTTTAAATATTTTTTCCCGACGTGCAAGAACAATATTATTTCTGACTTCTTTGAAGTCCAAGCGACCGTCGAGACGAAGCCAGAAGAGGAGTCTCTCACGAGTGAACGGCTGTAAATGTAGGCCTCATTGATCCTATTATATCCGAGCATATGATACGGGTGAGAGTGTTCAAGGCGGATGTGGCATCCAACCCTTATACGAACACTCTGAAATTAAGGACTCTCGACCATATCCGAGAGACAACGATCTCTCTTCTCGGCTTAGGTGAAACTCGAGCCTTTTGACGAAGCGCGTCAACTTTCATGAGACAATTTTATATCGCGTATTAATTAATTGCAATCGGTATTTGCGTTCGGACACATTGTGTCCGCTTTCGCGGCCACTTCGCTGGCACGGATCGCGAATTTTCCAACGCGCGTACCCAACTTCCGCGGAAAATAGGTGGTTGAGCAATCGAAATCTCATTTCGAATCACTTTGCGAGTAATCGGGATTTATCGAACGTTGATCGATGATTATATCACTCGTTAGTTCCATTGTTTGAGAGATTTCGCTTACAATCGAAGAAGATAATCGTCGATGTAGATCGTTAAATACCACAATCTCGACATCTCTGTGGCAATCTTTGATCGCGCAATTGCTCGACAAAATGTGTGAACGAATTATAAACTGGTTTACGTGTAATAATAATAATAATAATAATAATAAGTGACATGTACACAGGTGCGAAGAAAGAGAGCTGCGTCACCCACACGCGTGTGTGTAATATTACGCAGCGGCGAGCACGCATTCACACTCGCGTTCTAACGCGAATTTAATAATATAATATAATGGATTCGTACTAGTCGCCTCGCTCTGATACCTTCGCCCTGATATTATCACAGATTCTTCTTCTTCTTCTTCTTTGTGCTCACCGCGATCGCGACGATAACGACGCGAGTATGAATCACGGCGGACTCACTCAAAGTGCGAAAAGTTCTTCTTTGTCTTTTTATGTCGAGTCAAAACTCTCAGCAACAATAAATAAATAAAAAACTAAATGTTACTTATAAATAATTTTAAAAAACAAACGCGAGCATCCTCGTAACTCGGTCTCGCAAGATTCATCTTTCATTTTCTTTGTTCTTTTGGACATTTATTTATTGTTCGATGATTCTACAAGAAATTCAACTTTTGTTCTGAGAAAATTTCCACTCGGACGTGGGAACGTCAATTGATATTAAATAAATCACAGAACAGAGATGAAAATAAAATTTAAAGAAGAAAAGAACCGAAATGTGTCTCAAGTGTCTAAACTTAAGAATTGAGAGACACTTCGGTCCTCCTTTTGTTCCTTCAATTCTTTTTTTTTCATCTCTCACAATTATCGCATCTCATCGGTTTTTTTTTTCCAGCCGAGTCGCATTGGAAGCGAGCAATTAAAAAGAAAATACATCTATCGAGAGCAATGTCCTTCAGCTGGAGGACCACTGACCCACATAGAAGCGCCCAGCGTCATTTTCGACGACTCACGTCTTCGCGCGCGTATAGCCGTTTCCCGCTTGTGACGATCGCGCATCACGGACGTCCAATAAATAACTCGTCGGTCAAGCGCCCGGAGGATGAAATCAGAGTGAAATGCTCCCAAGGCGTTGCGCCGCGCATATCAAAACGTCTCACGTGGCACACATCCACGGCACGGAGTTTGACGCGTCGCGACGTTACGAATGCCGGTCATACATATCCTTTCAACTGTACACGATCGCGTAACACAGCGACAAACCACCGAGCGGCAAAACTCGAATTCGAGCTCTCCGTTGCATGTAACGTACATAAGTTTTATGTATGTACATGCATCATGCGCTCTCGCTCTCGCGTCTAAACGCCGCGCCGCAGCGGGATAATCGCACGGCAACAAAGCTCACGGAAGAAAGTAACATTGGGTAACGTGCGATCACCCGCTGTCCGCTAATGGTAATAGTCTTCTCCGGCGTGGATGTAATGGGACCGCGGATCGGTTTACAGTAGTCGGTTTTCTTTTTCTCTTAGTTTTTTTTTTTTCACTCGACACGTCTTACTACTTTACGTCCTCGTAGTAAAAATAAATGAATAATTCAACGGTCAGCCGCGTCGATCGACCGAGTAGTTATGTCAGGAATCGGTTTCGTCGCATTCCTGTGCGCGGGAGTTACGATACAGCCGCAATGAATAACTCGCTTTAACTGCGGAATGTCAGGCGCCGATGCCCGAGAGAGTTAATCAGGGAGATATTCAAATCGCGATAGAGAAGACACACCGATAGTAAAATATAGGTTTTTATTTAAATTGGCCTCCGGTGACACCTCCAGAAATATCTTTTCGCACGTTTTACGTAATAATTCGAACACGCGTTGTGTGTGCGAACTCTCGTGGATGTACACACACGCACACACGAAGAAAGTGAGAATTATTTCATCGCCGCGTATCGATGATACAATTTCAACTAATTGCAAATCCTTGATGATTTGATCAGTCTGCGCGTGTTTCAGGAGAAAAAACTGCTGTTCTCGATCTTCTTTTCCGTGTATAAAACAATGCTTCTCAGGGCATTTGATGACAAAAGAATTTAAGAAACGCTATTGTTCACTCAAGAGTTTTACATAGAAAATTGAACACGCACCAATATATATTTGCGAGAACAATCTTTTCAGACAATTTCGCTGACATATAAAATACGTCAAATAATTTGCATACAATAATTTCATTTTATTAGGAGTTCATGTCATATCTTACAAACGTCGATGGACCAGCAACGATCGACACATCTCTCGGCCGTAAAATATCGAATGTGTGTACAAAAACCATGGTTTTTATTTCCCGACGCGACATACGGAAGAAAAATCTCGCGGGGACGACTCGCTTGACGTCACGCAACGTCAGCCAGACAGTAAATTGTTCCGCGAGACGATGAATCTTCATTTCGAAGTTACTTTCATTTTCTAAACGTTGCACCTTTGCCAACCTCCGCCGGAGGACCGAACTGTGACAGGAGGACTGAGACAACGTGCGCGCGCGCACACGAAGAGGTGGCTCGATGATGACGCGAATAAACGAAGAAACCCCCGTTTGAAGAGGCCCCGTCCGTAACGACGATACCCGTCCGTACCTTCGGTGCCTGCCTTCCTTTTTCCGTAGGTATCCCCTTCGGTGGCCTCTATAAAAGTTCGGAAGAGCCTCCACGGCACGCCACACGCGTGAAAGCTCGCAAAGTGAAACGCCGCCCGCTCCGACCCGTTCTTCTTTTTCTACGTGTCTTACATTTCGGGAGTAAGAATCCGACGTTTTTAACCGCGCCACGAAATGCGGACCACCGCAGTAAGTAACGCGCGCATACACACACACACACACACGCACACTCTTGCATATTACGTTGTAATTGCTCGACCTACTCCTGATAGCGCGGATATCGTCTTTGTGCGCAATTTGTTTTTTTTACCAGTGCCGTTACGCACATCTTTGCACTTTTTGCGTGAAAGTTAAATATGCGAGTGTGAACCGGGCGAAGATGTTGAGTCAATTATCTCTCATTAATGGTGTCGCACATGTTAATTGCATTTTTCGTATTGTACGTTTCGTGTGAAAGTTGTTGAACACCGAGTGATCGAGGGAGATCGATAATTTTTATAAAATTGTTTTTTCACATTCGAGTTCGACTTGTAGCGCGACAAAGCACTTGTTCATCATCATCTCTGACCGCATTAACGGATTTTTATTACTTCAAGCCGAAATATTTCGATCAATATTTACAAACAAGACACCGATCCAGTTGCTTGAAATTTTTCTTACGCAGTTTTCATCTTTGCAAGTTTCTTTTTTTTTGTTTCTCTCGCTGCTCGAAAGCGAGACGCGCGCGCGTCTTCTGAAGACATTCAAGACCGGTTATTGAATTTAAATGGCGCAATCTCTTCTCGGCCGCGGGTAATCGAGTGATCGAGTGACCAGGTGCATTTAATGGAAGTAGCTTTCGGTTCGTCCTTACGAAACCGCGCGCCTCTCTGATCCTCCGCTCTTACTTCTCCTCAACAAACGCATCTCGTTTCGTTCGTTTGTATCTTCGTTAATTGTTTTTTTTTCTTTCTCGACGCACACGTGATAAGTCGCGCAGAAATTTCTCAAGAAAATCGTTCGCTTTCGCGTATCTAACGAGCGTTATATACTTTTACATATATATAGATTGACTTTTGCGGCGCGCGTTTACATCATCCGTTCCAACGGTCGCGTCTGCTTTTTTTAAGCGATGGAAAGTGGACCCGGCGCGTGTTTTCCCAAAGAGAGAAAAATCCGTCGAGCGTGAGCCGCGTCGGGATACGAAATCTCAACGGATTTAAAACCGCGAGCGCGGGCAAAAGTAAAAGGATCCCGCCTCCGACGTTGGCTCGATTCGCCGACGCGGTCTTGATAATTACGACGCAAAGGAAAATAGCGAAAGCAGCTCCGGTTCTTCGCGGGGAGGGAAAAAGAGGTCTCTCCTCCGCGATGCGGCACTAAAGCACGATTAAATGATCGGTGGGTCGTTAGGCGAGTAAGGAAGAGCCTTCGCTCGAGCTGAACGTTTTTTTTTTTTTATATGTACGTTACACATTGACGATTAAGTACCGTCTCTTCCGCGCACGCTAATAGCCCGTGTATAGAAGAATGAAAAAAAAAAACGTTCTGCAAAATTAATGGACTCTCCCCACGGTGATCAAAGATCGTCCAAGTTGAACGGCGAACATTTCACGCTTATTAGCGATTACTCTCCGCTCCTCCGAGAGACGGATGATTGACAGTCGACGACTTATAAACTAGAAAGACGCTAACGAGCGTGTCTATTGCCGGCGATAAATTCACGAAAATGTCGCGCAATTACGCGAGTCACCGCGCGACAATTTGGAAAGGAGAAAGCGCTTATTGTAATCCGGTTGATTACACGACTGTGATTATACGGTCGCGTCGAATTCTCTCGCGAATTCACGACGACTGCGGTGGGCAGTGGCGAGAAGAAATGCCTGTTGAATTGAATTGAAATTCCATTGCAAATCAGCTTTCTGATATGTTAAGCGTTGTTGCATCTTGCGCACTTTGCTCGTTAAATCAATCGCATTAAATTCGCCACGGCGAGGTATAATAATTCATCATGAGGCGCGTAACGCACTCGAAGTATTTAGCAAATTAAACGCGTCATAAACAACCTACATTTATTGCTTATTAATTGTCATATTGCTTTTATATATATGTTATATCAATATGTTTAAATTATTATCGCACAATCGTCATTCCTGCAGTTTTCTTTTCTTGCAGAGCACGATTTTTGTGATCGCTTGCTCGTCGATCGCGCTGGTGCTGGCGAAACCGGCGCCGGAGCCGCCGGTGAGCTCGTACTTTCCACCCTCCGGTGGCGGCGGCGGTGTGTCCAACAGCTACGGGCCGCCCGCTGATCGCTACGGACCGCCGCAGCAAAATCCCGTGATCCACAAGCACGTGTACGTGCACGTGCCGCCGCCGGAAGCGCCTGAGTACAAGGCGCCCAAGCAGGTTCCGTTGCCGCAGCCGCCGCAGAAGCACTACAAGATCGTGTTTATTAAAGCGCCGACACCGCCGACGCCGACCGCGCCGCAGCTGCCGCCGCTACCGCAACCGGACGAGGAGAAGACGCTGATCTACGTGCTGGTGAAGAAGCCGGAAGAGGCGCCCGACGTTGTACTACCGACGCAAGCACCGACGCAGCCCAGCAAGCCGGAAGTCTACTTCATCCGCTACAAGACTCAGGTAACGAGATCTCCTTTTTTTTCACCTCGCTTTTCTTTTTACGAGTTTGACGCGCGTAACGCTTTTATGTAATATCGCTCGTCGGAAATTTCAACGAAACGGTAAAACTCGAATGCTCGGAATACGAAAAGTTATGTGTAAGAAAATGCGCGTGTAGATACTAAAAACATTCGTCAAATCAATTTGATTTTTAAAATTGGTTTCTCTTTTGGAAATAAATCCGGAAACTATTTTCGTTCGATCCGAGCGCAACGTGTTGTGCAATTTTTTCAGTTCGAAGCGCAACGTTGGCGACCGCGCACATACGTTATGTGACGGATAGTCGCGCTTTTAACGCGATTATCGAAAGAGAAGAGTCGTTTCGAGCAAATTCCAGACGAGGAATTACGTTCGTCTAATGACGAAACAAGAAAGTGAAGTGTCGCGCGCGTTCGCCGAATACAAATTGCTCATTTCGTTGATGTCTTTTTTTTTGCGCACAGATTTTGCGAATTAGATGCGTGTCGTTCACAAATAATCCCCGCACGTTTATCTGTTTCGGGCAATTTATACGAATTTTAATCAATCGAACGAACTTTGCGCGAACGACTTGAATAAAAAAAATGTGACCGCCGTGAAATGTGGCGATTTCATAAATAATCGTGGAGAGTTTCTCTTCTCTCAAATATATATCAGCGCGCAAGCGAGGTCACAATTGAAGAGAAAGATATCTATTAATTATCGTACTCTCTAATTACTACGAAAGTTGATTATAAAAAAATATTACTTATATACCTACGCTATATTTCCCTGAATTTAATTATCGGTTTGATTGTTCGCTCCAATCCAGGCAACGGTTTTTTACCTACAAAAGTTTCTCTAAACGCTTCTACGCGTTTTCATCTACGTCTACAGGTAAACTCGAGAATTTCACGAACCGCGGAAAAGATCGTGATCGCGCGCAACAACGCACGGCTCTCTCTTTCTCTCTTGTCCCTTAACAGAAAATTTATTTTTTTTTTTGCATTTTACAGAAGGAGCAAGGTGGCGGCGAGTACGGCCCACCGGGGCAACAGCCGGGACAACCCATCGATAGTTACGGAGCACCGCATCCAGGTCCCAGCGGGCCGTACTAGATCTCGTCGGACTAGGCACGCACACATCATCGGTCCGCCGATATCTTCCATAAAACCACACGGCGTCTTGAACAGTCAAAAAAAAAAACCGTGACGCGAGCGTCTCGGTCTCCGGACACCCAAGTGGATCTTAATAATTCGTAGGAGGGATGTATATATTTGTCTGTATCTCGTAAGATAATAAGCCGCATTTTGGTGTTTAAAGATGCTCAAAGAGACAGACGTTTCGTGTTTGCTAAATCGTTGACACGTTTTCTCACAAGCGCACACACAGACACACACACACACACACGCACACGCACATGTACATAAATTTGTGTGCATGATCCTCGATTCATGTTCAATCCGAGTGTCGAGTAAGAAAAAAGAGAAAAATGCGAAACAAATTATTTTTGTACGAAACGTCGATGTTTCTTTTGTATCTTTTAAGAAAATAATCGTAAATATACATTTTTTTATATGAAACAACTCAGAGATTTTTTTTTTTTTTTTTTGTGTAATACATCAAACCTCTCTTCTATCTTTTTACTAGCGATACGGAGTCGGATATCGAAATCTTGTCGGTGTGTATGTTTTAAATCGCATTCGTAAACGCTACGCTGTATAACGCTACTATTATTCTTGTTGTTCCTCTAAGTTTCAACGCTTCTATCTACACTCTCTCAGAGATAACTCGGATATCACTCGAGAAAAAACGCTATTGCTCGTATATTACATTTCTTGTCGATTACGATTTTTAAGATTATTTACTAGTATGATAAACAATATAATCGATCTCTCGAAGACATTTGGAACGCGTAACATTCCTAGATAAAATACATTCGTAAGTATGCAAAAGAGCGCGCATATACCTCTTTCTCTTGATATATATATATCTCGTGTTATTAGAGCGTTAAGTACGAAAATGAAATATTTCTAAATACCGTCAACATCCGCGCTTACGAACTACGATATCGCTTTAAGAAAGTTCATTACAGAATCATTTCTATAGCTTCAATCTTAATAAAAGGCAAAGGTATACAATATACAATTCCTGTTACTCCTTCATTCTCTCTCACATGCCAGTGTATACTTTCCATTTCTTCAAGTACCTGAAACTTCGTAAAACTTACTACGCGCGACTATATACGTCGAGAAAAACGTGTCCGAGAGACTGGTTGTACACCTTCGATCGATGGATTAATGTCACGTTTAGGCGAAGTGCTACAAATTATTTGTCGTCTTGTCCGATCGCCCGACAAAGCGCGAACGGACAGATCTGTCGATCGCAAGGTGCACCAGCGCACATCGGCACGAGTTCGTATCCGAACGTGTCGACTAACTGACTTCTTGTTAATTTCGATGATACAAGGACCGTGTGCGTAAATATAAGAACTACCGCAACAATGATAGGTAGATCGTTGTAAGAGATTTTGTCTTTTCTTTCACCTACAAAAATAACTTGCGAAATAACGCACGTAAAGACCGTAAGATCGTTCTTCTCGCGTTTTAATTTATGTAATATACTATGTATACAATATGCTGGTACAGACTAATTAGAGCGTGCGCGTACAATACGAGGTAAATATCCGACTAGCAATAGGTTCAATAAGTTCTCTCGTCGTATTTACAGTCTAGAGAAATAGCACACGTGATGTGATTCATCAGATTGACAAGAATTGCGGCCGCTACGTATATATTTTTATATATGATAAAATAGATGTTTCATATATATATATATTTGCGAACGAGAGTACATGCGAACTTGAATGATCGAAAAGGTATAATTGTTTTTCCGCTAGCTACTCCTCGCATATATCTATATCTCTTTTTTTTTTTTACTACAGATAGTTTCTTCCGCAGCGAATGCAATTTCCCTGAACTTATTCTCGCGAGTGGACGTTCACCATTCTCTTTATTGCAATAATCTAGGAATGCGTAATCACATTTTCCCCTCGGGGTCTCGGAATATACATATATTGAAACGCTGTAATTCTTTCTTACGCAGTAGCTGTTCGCGAAATTGCAACCTTTCTACCGTACGTTTTTTTTTTTTTTTTAATCACTGTTCTCGTTCTTTTTAGTGTTTTAAAACGGCAAGTTTGACGGATGATGATAAAACGGCAAGAACACACAAGGAATCTCAATTGAACTCAACTACGCGCCTGTGCAGAGTTTTTTTCTGCCAAAAGTTCGGCAACGCTTGAACACACACTCAGGCGTTTTCGATCTTTTTGGAAACGAAGACTGACTCTGTCAGGAAAATACGATTCAAGGGAAACAAACACGTGTTGCTGTTCCGCGAGAATGTAAAGAAATATTCAGAATTGCTGCTTAGCGTTTCTAAAAAATTTCGTCTGTTTCGTTAGAAGAGAGATTGTAATATAGAAACTTCCGAATATATATATATATAGGCACACAAAAACTCCCGGACCGGCGAACTCTTTTCTATTACACAACGGTAATTTTAAAGTGAAATGTCCTACGGCGCGGCGTTATGTCTACTTGTCTCTACGGAGGATATATTTCGTCACTCAGCGTCATTCCGTTTGTGAGCAATAGAGATTATAGTCAAGAGTAAAATATATAATAAGTGTTTTCAACGTGTAAAAGATGATCGTGCGAGTTTCGTGATATTCCTCAACGGGAGATCCGCGAAACACACCACGAAACACACAACAACAACAACGGTGACGATAATAATAATAATAATAATAATACGCCGCACTGTATTCCGCGCGTCTGGAAACGTATCACATTTAATTCTTGAAACGCTAAGAAAAAATTAGCGACGGTAACTGGTACACCCGAGCGTCCGTTCGTTAAACGCTAAACAGCTGTACGTCTTCTCGGATATTGATTCCCGGAGGTCAACGTCTCAATAATACCGAGACGTTTAAGTAGAGATAGCATCTTATTCCTGATGCGATCGCTCGTGTCTCCGGCCAATCAGCCACCGTTTAATGTACGGCGCGAGCAACGGATAGGAAAGGAAGAACACGTGTCCGCAATAGTACACACTGGCGTAAACCTGATTGTATCGCGGATACGAGAGGTATACGAACGACACGAGGGAATATCCCATGAAAACGAGAGTGTAGAGCTTCAGAAATATCCATGAGAGCAAACGCGCTTCCCATCGCGTTTTCAGCAGCGTTTGCACCTTCTCGCTGTTCTGCAACACCGGTCCGATCTGGAAAACAACGAAACAGAACAACGCGGGAAATGAAAGAGAAATGAACGAGCTGGGAAATATCTTTTTAAACTATTAAATTAAATACACATTATATAATTCGAATTGTCACGGCGACTGACGAGCATATTTTGAACTCGGAACAAAATTTTTTCTATTGTAACCACATCGTGGTGAAACATCTACATAATTGATTGAATTGTGCACAGTTACGTTCGCACTTATTATTTTTAAACCACCAGTCTAAGATTAATTGCAATTGCAAAATTATAAACGTTGTTTTTGTGTTTGCAAATTTTGCGCATTTTTATGAAGTTTGGATAGAGCCGGTCAGCATCACGGCGCCACTGAAAGTTGCAGAGCCGGTTGTGACCGCCACGGCAACGTGTTAAATGTTAATTCGAAAATTTATCTCCGGATGCTTTGCATCTCTCGTATAGAAATAACGAGAAACAGATTTCAAAAAAATAAAAGCAAATCAAACTTCGAATGCTGCTTGCACTGTGTGCAACAAGGATATATGTTATGTATGTACTTACATCTCGTTCGAAGTACATCACGATAAATTCCATGAAGAAGCAGTGATAGTATCCGGAATGCAGACCGTGCCAGACGGCAAGGAAGAGCAACGTTATCACTTGACTGTATATCTTCGAACCCAGAAATTTCAATCTCTTGTAGATGTACTCCGCGCACCAATGATTGGTGTTTATATTGAACGACATAATGTAGTGATTGAACTGCGTGGTGCCCTCGAACGTTCGGAGTTTCACGTTCGCGCAACCGTCCCATTTGATACGGCCCGCTGAATCCTTTCCGTTGTGCGTCAGACCGAAGGTGATGCACACCTGCAACATGATCAATCGATCGCGCGCGCGCGCGCGTGTGTGTTCTCTTGCGCGAACAAAAGTATATATATATATATGTAGGTATATGTTTTAAAAATACACAATCAGTATATTGTTACCCCTTCTGTGATTAGCCAGACGCTGATATATTTATAAAGATTGATCCTGCCCCAGATGCCGATCAGCAGGCACTTTTGGATCAGATTAAGATTCTGAAACGACGGCTCGAAGAAATACTGATCGGAAATGCAGAGCGTGCCGATTTGAAATACCGCCACGTATACAAATCCAACGAGCGCTCGCAGCAATCCCGCGGACACGCAATCCGGTAGTTTGACGGCGCCAGTTTGAGGATCCTGAAAAATTTATTTCAACATACATTCATATAGCTTGATTGCGAAGAGAATGTGTTTTTTATTTCAATTTGCGTGCGTAAATGTTTCGATCAATTACTAACGCGTTCAGTAAGCTGACCATTAACGTAGTTTAGGTATCGTCGCATACTGAACTGCGGCCCGATCAAGAACGCGCCCGGGAAGTAGGCGTACGCCGCGATTTCTAGCAGCGACGGGCGTTCCTTCAAGGCCACTTGTTTCTGAGTATCGGACAGTTTCTCCTGAAACACGGATCAATGAGATATTTGTTCTCGCGTCACGGGAATGTGATGATGTGTAAATCACGGAAAGAGAAATAACGTTCGTACGTCACGTTTCTGACCGTCCCATACGTTAAACGCAAGTCCTATTAACCTAAGGGTGAGCACACATTGGGGCATTGTCCATTTGATGTCGTAATCCTGAGTGCTGGTGGTGTAATAGCCTGTGGAAAACAATGCAATTAGATATCTCGTTTAAGATTCGATCAAGAAAATAAGGCGAGGCAATTATCAGGAAAAAAACAACTTGTAATTAATGACGAGCTTATCGTTTCTGACTCTTGTATAAGAAAAAACAACAGAATTTAAAAAATGTAAAAAAACTGTTTTACAAAAATTATTATCTTTCAATAGTTTCATATTACAATAACACTATAAAGAAAATAAAACAAAAATAGTAAAAAAAAACAATAATAGCCTGCGCGTGCGACAAACGCGCGTGCAGTAGATATTAAACAAGCATAACGCGATACAATTGCAAACACATACATGGCGTGTCGCGATATGATCACGCGCGCGCGCGCGCGAGACTTCAGATTAAAATCTTCTTCTCGTGCGTTAATGCCTTACCGTAAAGCAGATACGACATGTTGAAGAGAAACGTGACGATAACGGACAGCCCGTTATTACCGAGAATTGTTAGAATCAGATACGTCCCGCACACCGCCGTCGACAAGTGAAGTATATTCCAGTCTGCGAAATAACAATTATCAGATGTTTTTTTTTTTTTAGAAACAGCTACTTTACTTACATTAATAATATTGACGTTCCTCGCGAATTGAAACGTAACGCGGGAGAGAAAGAAAGAGAGAAAGAGAATTACCATAATTCCAATAACCGATCGAGAGACCGCACGCTATGAAAAATAGGTGCTGACGCGTCGGGTCCTTTCCGTAGAGCGTGTATCTGTGTAGAAGAGCGACGGGAAATCCTGAAATCAAATTTTCACCGAAACAAATTTTTATTTTCCATTTTCGTTTTTGTTTCATTGTGAATTGAGACTTGACTTTTTTACGTTCTGATATCTTGAAAAAATAAAATTCTACGTTTTTAATATTTTTTCTACATATCGATTCTCTTCGAAAGAGTGCAAAGATAATACATTTTTAACCGATAAGATAACAAGTTTAGTTTCTTTTTTTTTTATAAAAATGATACATGTTGACAAAATCGAATCGCGCAACACGTGCTCAGTCGAACGAAGCGTTTTCAGCGGTAGAAAATGATTTCGTAGAAAAGCACGTGTTTCGATCTCGCCGATCTCGTGTTGATGAATCCGAAAGAGAAGAGTTTATTTTATTATAATTTTATTATAATTTTATTATAATTTTTTCCGATATATTACCGATATAAATGCGAGTGTGCCTACGCTATTGATTAAAAGTGAGTTACGAAAACATTAACGTGATCTTTTTGTATCGATTTTATCGGGACAGTTTCGACTTTTGATCGTCCTGACGTTTTCAAACTTTTTGTATCTGTGTGTACATAATCTACATAAAGATCTTTGTCTCTAGATAAAGATAAAAAAAATCTTTATTCAAAGGAAAAAATCTTTTGTCTACATAGATAACTGATTTTTGAAACTTTTATCAGATAAAGCGCATCGACGAAGACACAATTCACGAAAACATTATGCGACTGGTGCTGCGTCTGGAATCGCGATTTATCATATCTATGTGACAGTTGCATATTTTGATAATAAATTCTTCCGCGATAACGTGTGTATTAAAAAAAAAATCTGTTCCAACTGTATTCCAGATCCAGACTATTTAAAATATATACAAAAATTTTAGCGGTTTCAACTGTCAAATGACGTTTATGTCTGCATAAAAACATTTTGAACGTACGTTCGCCTGCTCTTAAAAAAAAAAAACTGAAAATAAATGCACAGTTAAAAAAATGTAAATTCCACCAAGAAACCGTACTACAACAGTCTGTCGTCTTATCAAAGTGAATTGTATTTTGTGTGTCGAGCAACAAAAGTATCGTAGTAAGGTACTTATGTAACACACACGGCGCTCGAGTATAAACACGCGTAATATTCGATAAATGCTCGTTATTTTTTTTTTTGTCCTTGCTGTTTATAGGTCTTATAATATCCTTGATGATATTAGAAATGATCGGATTCGGGGACACGTAATCGCATTTTGCGTGGGGGGGGGAAAAACATTTTTGTCGAAATAGCAGGAAGATTAATTGCTACACGGCCAGCGAGAAAACTTCAATTATTACTAATTAAATTTATTTATTACTAAAATGTGAATGTTTTGTTCGACAGAGCAAACAATTCGATGGGAAGGCAGGTTTATTAGCAAAATGTTTGTTGACAAAGCGATGAGCGGCTCGATAATCTCAACGAATTTTTCTTGCTGGCTATATAACAATAATGCGGGACATTTCTTTTCGTTCGTGCGACACACACGGCTCCAGCTCTCTCAATCTATTTTTAACGTTTTTTTATCGTAGGTTATTGAAGTGGGACAATGCGGCAAATAGTGAAAAGCGCGCACGTTAACGATTAGATGAGTAACCTTCGCCGTGAATTCAATTACGTTGCATGGATTATTATTAACCATGCACGTACATTACACGTAAAGAGCGTGGAGAAGGACGGAGCGCGACTGGTTCCTCTCCCCTTCGAGGGGGAAGGGGGGAAAATGCGGAGCGGGATACCGCGGTTGTGTGTACGCACGCCGACGATCGTGCGGAGAGTTTGTGAATGAAACTCTCCGCACGCACCAACTTTGTTTCCCATCCGAGAATATAAAATTCGATAAAATTGTAAATTGAGATTTGAAAAAGCGGAGCGCACAAACGTGTAAAGCACGTGGTAATAAGAAAGTGCCCCGGGAAGAAAGTATAAAAACGGGAGATTATATAGTTAAAAGTTATTTTACCCAACAGAATCGAAAGCAGGAGACGCAGCGCGGCTTCCGGTGCGCCCAGGAGCGTCGCCAACCTCTCGAGCCCGCCCGGGCTGTGCGCCACGTTGTCCATGACTGACGACGACGGTTGCTGCGTGTCACACACACACACACTCACACACGCGCGCGCGTCAGTGGCGGAGGATCCCTCACGTGAAGAAAAAAATATTACGCCGACGATTCGGCTACAACATGACACCGCGCGGCGTGTTTGATTTTTCTTTTCTTTGTTGTTTGCCGTCAACCGACGAGACGTCGCGCGTGACGAGCAGCACGGCGATCGTTTTCACTGTTGAGCGCGCGTTACGAACAGCTGCGCTCGCACGAGAAAGACGAGACCGCGGGATTAACCTTTCTTCTTCCACCGTTGTCGCCACCATCAGCGCCAATCACCACCGACCGTCGTCACCACCACCGAGGCTGCTGCGGCGGCGGCGACAGCGGCGATCTTTGCGCCTGCTACAGCTGTTCCATTGTATGCGACTTGCGCTAAGAATAATTGTGACGATAATACCGCGCTATGTGATCGAGACGACGACGACGACGACGCTCGAAGGCACATCGTCGTCGTGCCCGCGAATTAATCAGGACATCGACGGAAGCTCGCGGTCCGGTATGTGTCTCTCACTCAAGCGATCGGTTTTCAGACTGCTATCGCACCAAACGGAACGACTAAGGTTGACTGAGGGCCAACTAGGCCGACAGGCGGCCAAGAAGCCCGCATCAGGGCGGTGCGGACAACGGGGGTGAGACCAGCGGCGTCGCGGCGGCGCTCGGCGATTAATCGATTCAGGCGCGGGAAACGCGCGATTGAAACGCGCGCCTGCGCTCTCTCGCCGCCGCGAACAAGGTCACGGTTGTAACATTTACGTGTGTTTGCTTGTTCGTCGCGATAATTAGATATGTAGCGGTGATTGGCGGCGATTGACAGAAAAGTCAACAATGTGAGTCACTTCCGTAGTCGATAATCCACAAACACTTGTCTCGAGGGAGAGAGAGAGAGAGAGAAGGTCGCGTAAATGAACGTTTGAATCGATATATCGAGAAGGGGAGAAGAAACACGGCGCGGCGCTTTCTCTGAAAACTCGCGCGGTGAAATTCGCGCATGAGTATTTCTAAACACTTTCACTCACTCTTGCTCTCATTATTATCAAGTGAAATTCTACAATTCTAGAGATCGTCGAGATGGCGGAGAGGATGGCGAGGTCTCGCTCGATCATCCTTAGGTATGCGGACGTAAAACCAGAAAAAAAAAAGCGTGACTCGACGTTGCGGGAATGCGGACAATTTAGGGAGAGAGAGAGATTTAAGGAAGAGATAATGGGGCAAGAAGAGGGAATTACACGAAATATCACGCTCGATTGTCTCTAAATGGATCAAAGCGTGAAAGAACGTGTGTACGTCAAATAAGAGAAGCGGAGAGTTAACATAACAGAGAGAGAAAACACACTTTGCGTTTTAATCTTAAATTCGTCTTATTTCGCGAAATAAATTTTATTTATAGGTAACATCATACAGCTTAGCGTTGTGGGCGCGCGCGCGCCACGCACACCCGCAGCATCGCCTTGTAAACACATGTGTATCTATCACAGAATAAATATGGTCGGAAGACCCGCGACGAATGGAATAATCCGCGAGATCGCCATTTTACAAAGTACATGAGACAATTGTTGTTTTTTTTTGTATTTTTTGTTTTGTTTTTTTCGAACAATCGCTCCGCACGCGGCTACGCACACGCATACACACACACATATCTCTGCGTGCCAGCACGCACCAACACTCTGAACGCATCTTCTGTCTGTGAAATTGTTGCACTTTCCCGCATACAATTTTCTAGGAGGTTTTTTTTTTTGGTAATTTGCTCCTTTTTCGTTCGTAAATCCAAAAAATACTTCGGAAAAATAAGAGAGATTATATTAGGAGTAAGTTTAATATAAATCTTTCTTTTTTGTCTTTTTTTTTTATTTGATACTCGCAAATCGCGCGCGTATTTTTCGCATTAATTTATTCGCATTGAATAAATTTCAATTGGAACGTATACCCTCTGCTGTTCTCTCCTCAGCCGACTAGTCAGTTTTGCTTGCTTGCAAAAACGAAGATAATATATGTATTAGATGTATGTAAAAAAATACGCATCAGTTATATTTCGCAAAAGTTGCAATAAAGTATCGCGAGTTTACAGAGTTGCTAGCATGTATACGGAAAGCGTTACGAAACACAAGTGTATCACAGTACAAACGGTCAAAGTTGCTGGACTAAGTCATTTATAAACATTTTTAAACTGTTTCTTTTTTTTGCGTACGCGGAACACGCTTTACAAGATTACACACTTGTTCAGCATGTCGTGTCGAACATGGAAGAACGGAGCGCGAAGGGAAAGTTTAAGTCTTTAGTCCCGGCAATATACTCGGTCATAATAGAACCATCTATACACACGTAATAAACTTCGAACGCGGAAAACGTCGCTTATATTCGCGTGCGCACGAATGTGTGTGTTCACATCTGAATCGATAACGATAATCTTAATGTCATTAAAGTACGTGTGTAAAACTCACAACCATGTCGCAATGTGATTTATCGAACCCCCGGTCTAACGCGTGGAAGAGCTCTGGAAAAAAGATCAGGAACTTGAAACGAGTGTGTGAAATTTCATGAAGACGACGGTTTCCTCTTTGTTAAAATATAAGTTTTTCTTTCTCTCCCTCTCTTGATCTCGTTTCTTTTTCTCCCTTATGCGCTCTGTTGTTTGTATACATATATATAGTTAAATTATATAATATATATATATATATATAAAGTATATGCATCTTTTTCTCGCAAGTATAGCGCGCACGTACAACATAACATTCTGGACGTAATGCGGAAAGTTTATTGTTCCTGACACGAAAGACACACACACACACACACGTATCTGTTTCTCACAACAAACAACGTGTGTATGTGCGTGATAGCGTGCCACAATCACGCGTAAACATATGTGCGAATACACGTGTCTGTTGTGTTGTAACCTTTTGTAACCTTTTGTCGTGCGCTCCACCAGATTTTCCATGTAGGTACTAATTTGCGAATGTGATTTTTATTTTACGAGTAATCCTATTCTCCATCTTTCTTTCTCTTAATCTTTTTGACACAACAAGTGTGATATATATGTATATATATATATTCCTCTCTCTCTTCCTCTCTTTCTATAATATATTTTTAAACTCTTTTAAATAGTTTCTTACATCCTAAATAGGCTTTCTTGTTATATTCATCAAATATACGTAAACAGGTAAACATATTTGTGACCTCCTTTTCCTTATACTCTACGGTATAGTATACGCGGCATGCGCAATAAATACTTTCTTCTTCTGTGGTCTTTGATTATAATGTAAATTACGTAAAGCGCAAAATTGTGTTTTTTTTTTTTTTTTTGATTGTGTCATTGTAGTTCTGTCTATAATCATTTTGATTTGTTTTACATAGACAACACCATGCGGCTCTCTAGCTCTCACTCTCTTTTTAACTACGAAAAGAATTAAAAGTCAAAATTCTTCCGTGCGCAATATTTATACAAGTCAATAAAATTTAAACAAAACCTGAACCGTGATTGTGCCAGCGCGCAAAATTTTTATTTCGCTATACTTTCACTTATTGTGAAAATAATGCGTTTTGGAAAAGCTCGTATATGTGGTCACGTGTAATCTCACGCAAGTTCATTCTTGAGAAAAATATCAAAAATTGACAAGTCGAAGCGTTGCTTACTCTTATCTCTTTTTTTTTGTCTACAATAGAGAGCAAAAATTATCTCGATATTTTTCAAGCAAGACAAGTTGCAAAAATCAAACGATTCCGTATGTATTTCTCACTCTGTCAGCATTCAGTATTAGTCTTTCGTCAAGAGAAAATATAAACATATAGTATCTTGTATGTGCGTGTATAGATACACATACATACCTGTATGTGTGCTCATGGGTATATACACGCATACATTCTCATTTACAAACTGTTTGCGTGTGTTCCTGTTCTTCAACATTTCTTTGAAAAATATATAATGAGAGTTCTCACCCCTCTCTCTCTCTCTCACACACACACGCGCGTTCTATATACGTTAATTTTATCTAATCACAATTATATAACGATTAATCATCACGTTAACACTATATAGTTTTCTTAAAATTTGAAGGATCTCTCCCGTTAGCCTTACGCACTCTGGAACTTGTCATCAGGACCAAATATATGCAAGAGTCCTGTTCCGTATTTCTAATATAATAATAATAATAATATCAGAAGTTCACGTTATCATCGATTGGTACGTGTTAAAATTCTGTGTCTGTCTAACAATATGTGCGTCGCAAAAAGTATTTAATCGTCCTCGCTCGTGAATTCCAAGCTCATTGCTGCACACGACTATATATAGATTCGAAAAACTTATAATTTTAATATCATATTCTTGAATATGAAAATTTCAATATATATCCGATAAATTTGGATACGATAAACACTCAATAATCTATATATATATATATTTATATATTCGACTAAATGGCGGGAAGAACGATTACATGTAATCTATTGCCGATGTTTTGGATTTCTCGCCTGTAAGCCCGAATCCTATATTGCATTGATTTCACGTATTGCGAGCATAATGTTTAATTTTCCAGATCGTGCGCATTTTTCTAATTGTTTTTTTTTATTATTTTTTTTTTTTTTTATACGTAAATAATGGTGTTCTATTTTTCTTGTAAATTTGTGCAAATATTTTTACGTAACTATATAAATTTGATATCGAGTCAAGTCTCTTTTGTTCAGCTGAGAGAGAATCGTCGTGACAATAAAACGTTTCCGTGTAATTAAATGTAATTTTTTTTATCGCTATGTACTGACGCACAATAGGACGCTGTAATGGGGTTTGTAATTTTTTTTTTTTTTAAATTACTTCGTATATCTTCTCTTACGTTGGATATATTTATTCGAAAAAGAACAAAAAAGATTTGTTTCATGATTAGATAGAATCTTGTAGAAACTTTTTCAATCTCCCGTTCGATCGTTTCTTTCGAAGATGTCTTATTTCTCTTGAGACGCGTCGCGTCAAAAGACGAGACACTGATTATAAGTTTCAATGTCAGATTCGAATTTGTTTCTTTTTGTTTTTTCTTTTTTTTTCTTTTTTACACGTATACATACTTTACATGTTGTTCGATCTGTCTTCGAGCGAATGAAAATTTATCGATTGCACGTTATTTACATATAAATTATTATTTCCTGTCTTTCTCTCTCGCGCCTGTACTTTCATTTGTTCGGCAAACTTACTCGATTGTAAACTAAAGATTTACCGTGCCGCTTAGTTAAAGAGCTTAGTCTCTTCCGGACTCCGTGGTGGTGATGAGGTTCTCGGCGGACGTCGCGATCGCGTTGACGATTTGCAGCGACGACGTCGTCGCCGTCGAGTTGTCTACGCAGTACGGCATAACTCTGCCGTGGAAACAGGTGCCGGATGAGCTGCTGTTGAGTATGAGCAGCAAGAGGCCCGAGATTGCGGCCAGTATGCCGCTGGTCATCAGACCGAGGGCCGGAAGCTTCTTGGACGAGAAAATGGGTCCCTCCTCGAGTTTGAGGTAGCAGAGACCGGGCAGAACGTAGGCAAGCGGTACCGCGGCAAGGATACCGTTCAACTCGAGGACGATGCCCAGACAGTCCGTTAGCATGGAAATCAGATATGCCACGAACACTATCGTCAAGGTAATTATCAGGTACTTGCGGTCCGAGTTAGGCACGTAAGCCTCGTGCGCTTCCATCTCGTGTGTGCCTTTGATCGCCGTCAGGAGCACCTGAAGCGACGAAACATCTGTTACTCCGACAAATAGTTTTACTTAATTAATTTTGCAAGATTATAATTTTATTACAATTGTTTAAAAATAATACTTTTTGCCGCATATATAGATCCGCATGATGTAACTCGCGTCACGGACACGCGCGAGAAGGGAGAGAAAGTTTACCTCACGCGTAACGAAGCATTCGATCGGAAAAGTGAGAAGGATCGTGCCGCTGAACATGACTCTGGCAAAGTTCATGAGATCGTCGTCCCAGCAGTAATTCTCCATGAGATCGCCCTGAACGTATGACGTGAAGGTGGCGTAGCCGGCGATCCCAAAGGCCGCGGCGATGATGAAGGACGTGAAGAGAGACCAGTGCGTAACCACGTCCCATTTCTGCTGCGTCGCTCTCTCGATCGAGCCGTAAATCAGAAAGGTGTTGTGATGGCACATGAAGGCGAACGCCATGATACCGACGGACGGAACGACCCCCGGTAAATTGGCGAATCTCCAGCTGTCGGTTCGATCTGGACTGCAATTAATTTAACATCTTACGTGATCACGCGCGACAGTTTTCATAAAAGCGTGTGAAACAATCTTCTTTACGAGCCTCCTGCGAGTAAAAAAAGTTTCTTTTGATTTTGTTTTTTTTGCTTACACCAGAGCGGACATGGTGTCCATCCGTATAAAGATTGCGAGGAGAATGAATCCAACGCAGACCAGTGAGAGAAATGAGATCTTCGCTAATCGGGCGACATTTCTGTACAAACAAAGCGGAATGGTGATGCCGAGGGTGGCCAGAAGGATGACAACTTGCCGGTGCGCGAATATATTTGTCTCGTGCATCCCCGTGACTCTTATCAGGACTTTCGTGACCGTGTCGCCCACGACCACGTTGTACGATACCATCGCTGCAAACGTAAAACCATTTTATGTGTCGATAAAACACGAACGCGCTCGTTTCGTCGATGTGTTTACGAGCGGTGACATTTTCTATTTCTGGATTATTTTCCGAGAATTTATATAAAGCAGAAAACACAAATAATAACACAAAAATCGCGCGCGAATAGAGAAAAAATAGAAGAGAAATAAAATGTATTGATATACAACATGTAAAATGTATTGATCGAGAAGGAAAACAATTTGACGAAACAAATTGTGTACAAAGAGAAATAATAATACAGAAGAAAACTGCGCGCGCGAAACAAAATATCTGCGTGTCAAAAACGTATTACAGAATTAATGGAATGACAAAAATTCTAGCGCGCGGAGAAAATCATCTTTTGCATACAGATGCAAACAAATAAACGACGTACCTATAAACGGATAGATGAATTGCAACGCGGTGAGGATGTAGAATCCGGCGCGGCCGAAACTCGCTCGCATAAGTCCCTGATAGCTCATCTCGCCGCAGATATGCCCGCTTCGCACCATAAGAATCAATGAGTAGTCAGTTAACGTGGCCACCAGGATCAATAGGGCGATACCGAGACCGAAGCCAGCTTGGTGCAACGCGTACGGTATTCCTGAAAAATTCACATCCTGTGTGGCAACGTTGTTTTTCATCGTGCGAATAAAATCGCGGAGTTTCGTTCGTACGTTAAATAAATGTCCTTTTACACGACAATTACAGAGAAATGCGTCAGAGAACCGAGTCATAAACAATTGACATTTATCGCCACATTATTCATTTTACAACAAGTCGCGCGATATGCCGACGACGATATGATATAATAATTAGTAATACAATAATAATTAATAACGTTGAATACGACGCAACAAAATAGCGGTAGCGATGTTGTGTTCGCGTAATAGAAATTAACTTCGTATATTCTCTGCGAGAAAAAACTGATGGAAAATATTAACTGTGACGTGTAATATATATTTTTTCCGAACAAAAAATGGCAAGACACATGATATATTTCACATTTTACCGATAACGCCGCTGCCGATGATGGAGTTAATGAAGTTGAAACTCGCGAGCGGCAGACTGCTGAATTTACCGGTCTCCTCCTCCTCCTCCTCATCCTCCTGTAATGCGCATCGATATATCATCGCAGATGTTTACAAGAAAATACGTGCGAGAAAAAGAGAAGCAACATAATTAACTTTACGGTGCAATGCTAATTAGCGTTACGTCACGCGGTTAGCCGCGTGAATGCGATACACATTTTTTGCGCATTTCCTTAATAAAATATTAACTTGGCGATAAAACACCGAGGCGCGAAAAAGCGTCATTTCAAGGCGTCGGTGCGGCAAAATCCCGCGCGAGCAATGCATAAATCAAAACTGTCCGAGCAAACGTATCAACAATTCTGCTATTCGGCCGGCCGCAACGGAATAATTTCAAGTGATATTAAAGCGCGTATGTATGTACGCTCGTGCGGGGGGCGATAAAAGCGCAAACTCGTTTGCGTGTTTCAACGTCGGAACGATAGCGCACGTGCAACGACTTTGGATGTTTGTTGTTCCCGCAAATATATGATGAGCGGACGATTCATGCAAAATTGACGAATACATCGCAAGTGCATCGACCCTCGTCAAGACTCTGGGAAACGAGACGTTCGATCGGGATGTCAATAGGCCAATTAGCGAGAAGCGTGGAAGTTTCTGCTTTTATCGCTACATACGCGCGCGATCACAAGCGAAACTTCGGAAATTAGAGCGAGGGCTCGGCGGGGATCGTATTTATGCGTGACGAGTCGCTTGTGTTGTTGCTAATAAGATAAAGAAAACGGACAAACAGGCTGTGACACGAGCTGTCATTCTCACCCTGACTAGTTGTTGCATGTCATCGTAAGATTCTTCCCATCCGACGCTGACAACCTGTTCGGAGTTTCGAAACAATGTGATTTAATTAAAGCGATAATTGCGCGCGCGCTCGCGCGCAGTAATTACAATATATATCTATACATTATTTACGTTACATATTATTTATTATATTTATATATTTTTATTATATATCTATTTTTTTTTATTTGACACGCGTCAAAACGCGATAAATTAAAAAGACGCGCGCGTTCCTCATCCATCACCCCGATGCGGCTTCCTTTGTTTGCGGCACGCCACAAAGAACGAATACGCGTTTTGAACAAGGCGGTGTTGTTTTCAAAAATGGATATATCGTGTTCTTCAAAAAAAAAAAAAGTTTCCACAAGAAGACAAAAATTCGTCAGAAAATCTGTGTCGGAGAAATCCGAGCGGTTGAAATGAACGACACATGTTCGAACGATGAAAATGTCAATTAATTTACTCCAGGTAATTTCTCAATTGGAGCAGAATCGCAAGCGTCTGTGTACGTTCTCGAACACAACTTTAATTAAAATACTAATCTCTCTCGAAGATGTCACTCTTTCGTAATTGCGAATAAGCTTCGCGCGATTTATACACAAGGCGAGAAACGTGCGAATTGTGAAACAATAAAGATTAAGACCGTTCCGTACGCGCTCGAGTGAAGATTAAGCGAAGAAGAACGCGATAGTTGTTTGCCAATGAAATTAACCAAGTGGCGAAAGTACGGCGAAACTTTCCCCGTTCGTTCTCCATCAAATAAGCGGACGCCGCGCGATTCTCTGACGTAGACGTTTCGCCTGACTGTAATTGACAATTAACGGACAGAATTGCTCTCTCGGACAGTAGAAGTTATCCGCTGAGAGAGAGAGAAAGAGAGAGTAGAAAGCACAAACTGATCTCCGTTTAGAAAAAAAAAAATCTAAGTCGCGAAAGATTTATCTGCAAACGCACCGATCACTCGCGATAAAGCGCGAAATTTCCTTACTGTGAGTCGAATGTATGTACTCACAGTTTTCAGAACGGCGATACAAGTCGTTCTCGTTACAGTGCGCGAACGAATACTGGTTTGTCGCGCGATTGTTAAGCGGAAAAGAAACCGGAAAGCCAGCGGAAAGAGAAAATCGGCACGAACCACATCCGCCGTCGTCGTGCAACGATATATATATATATATATATATATAAGAACATATGTACGCCGTTGTCATCAGGTTTGCTCTCACCTCTCCGACGTTCTTCTTCATTATCTCGAGGATGTATCTCTTCTCGTCGTCGTCGGCATCGTTCGATCCTGATCCTCTCGGAACGGTCATTCTCGGTGCGCGGTCTTCTCTCTCTCGAGCTCTTCTTCGCGGAGAAGATGGTCTAACTAACGGGGGGAAATGATGATGTGAAAAAAACGTGCGAAACTTAAAGGGAGGGAACGAGGCTCGCAGGCTGGTCCGTAGACGTCTGAAATTCCGGTCTGTCTTTCGCCCCTTCCTCAGCCTCTCACGCGCCTCGTCCTTCCCCTCGGTGTTCCTCGTCGCTCCGTCTCTTTCCCTCTCTCGCGGGGATGCGCTTCCCTTTATTCTCTCTCTCTCTCTCTCCCCTTTCGGTCTCTCCCCCGTTCAAGTCCGCTCACGCACGCGCGCAAATATATTTTCGCGTTTGTCCAATTTTTCTCTTCCCTCTTTCCGTTCCTCGTTCTCCTCATCGCGAGCCCCAGTCACGTATCATCTTTCTATCATCTTTCCGAATTTTCACGCCCCTTTCATTTTCCCTCGGTATCTCGAATTGCCAATTTCTCTCTCTCGCTCGTTTTTCTTGTCCCCAGTCAATGCACACCCACGTATTTGCGCACCCTACCTCCATCCCTTCAACCCCATATTCACACCCTTCATCTCTTCCTGCCACCCCTCTTCTCATTCATATCTCGTTTCTTCCCACTCTCGACGTCCTCCCTTCCCTCCCTTTCACCCCCGCGAGCAACCGGTCGCGTCCTATTTCCTTTCTATTTCTCGTGCTCTCGCATCATGGAAATGTCGAAGCGCGTACGACGCGCGGGAGTTTATTGATTTCGCGCTGGCGTATGTCTTCACCGCCGCCTTCGTTTGTTCATCACATCCCGAGACTTAGTTTTATGCGCGCAGTTTGTTGCGTGACATGTGCACTCGACGCGATGAATGCGTTGTTGCAACGAACATATGTAGATTTTTTTTATGCTCGAGACATTTATAACACACGATCATGCGCCGACGTACTTTATCTCTCTGTCTCGCTCGCAAGAATTTAATTAACGAAAAAATGAATTCGATGCTCGGCGCGTCTGTAAAGAATGAGAGACTGGACTTTCATTTTCCCTCCCCAGGAAACTTCGCAGTAATTGATAATGCAACTGCTAATAAGCTCGAGGACGTTGAAAGTTGAGCAATTAGTTTCTCTCTCTCGCGCGCGCGCGTCTCTTGTTTGGCATCTCGTTAAACTTTGTAATAATTATGTATCTTGTTAGCATTGTGTCTATATACACGTTCGTAATGTACGCAAATTTATTTTTGACATCGCTCACCGATCCGTCATAGGTAATAACATACAAAAACAGAACAGAAAGTCGATCCTCTTACAGCACATTTCAAAATTATATTTACATTTTCTATATTACACCGCCACTGTGTGTTCAAACAAATTAATTTCACATTACAAATTGTCGAAAAGGACGAACTCTCTCGTAGAGCAATTAGTTTATTGCTTGGTAACTCGTAAGTTTCGTAAAAGTAAGATACACTAAAACGATTTCGTTACATTCTACGTTTCCAAACAAAAAAAAACAATTAAAAAAATTAAAAAAAAAATAAAACAAATCAGAACGAATTGCTGCCTAATATTATAACATACATAATTTGTGTTTTTTTTTATGTCGTTCACAGTACTATTTTCTGTACATATATATATATAAAAGTGTTCGTTCAATCGTCATCACTTTATGCTCATCTTTCGCATCCCGTGTGTCAATTTTTAACGGTCGCATCGTCGCTCCACGTAAAAGATTTTTTCAAACACTTCCAGTAGGTACATGTATTTGTCCCGAATTACTTCTGTCTTGCGTGACTTGCGTTTGCTTCGTTAAATTCCGGAAGTGTTAATACATGCCCATTTAGCTTTTTAATGTTAATGTACTTGACGTGAAAAAATTATAGTGTATTTTTACAATTTTATATTCTATTTTGTCTGTTGTTGCAAAATGTTCGAGTTCAATTCTCAGTTTTTGCGAGATTATAAAATAGCTGTACAATAGTTGCAAACAATCGCACTTAGTGAAGCGATAAAAAGATTTCAATAAATCACGAGGTCTCTCTTGGTCACAATTCAATCAAACAGGTAAATATATCTTATATATATACATATATATTTATATAGTATATATATATAATTGATAATCGTAATTTAAAAATCGAAATGTAATCTAAAGGATTATCCATCCATATAATCGTCACTTCAAGATAAAAAGTCTGTGGGAAAAATTGATTTTTCCTCTCGACAGGACATCTGACAGCTTAAATAAAATAAAGGCGTATCACACACACACACACGTATCATTGCTGCAGCACGTTGAAATGCTAATAAATTAAAAACATCGTGGATTATTTATCCAAGCGACTAGACTGCGTCATTAAAACTATCTTCGAGGTATTCCAGTTGAAGAAACTCACGTTGCATTAAATAAATCCCGTTAATGACAGTTTGTATCAAACGTGCGTTTAGCTGCTCTATAAAATCAGCACTGCAAACGAAGAAGAACGTGATGTGGCAAGAAAATAAAAAAAAGATGCGACCGCAAGACTCAGTGAAAGGCGACCCTAACGTGAGTCGTGTAACATGTACCTGACACTGCCGCCTTCCATATCGTAAGATAAAAGAAGTCCGTAGATACAGTAGCATGTCGTGAAGTCTCGATATCAAATCGAAATCGAATTAGAAAAACGGTCTCTCGGTAAGCGTGACTATATTAACATATAGTCACACTCTCCACTCTATCGGTAGCAAGCGGCGCGATGTTGATTCTGATTCGCACAAGATCGGAATTTGATTCCATACGTGTTGCACATCGCCTGATCAGATCGCCGCGATCATATACAACGTGACATAAGTACATTCTCGTCGAGATCCTCGGATATGTTGCGTCGTCGTGTCTCAAGAGAGCCTCGATGGATCCTGACGTGGTACCACCACCCAGCCATTGTTTCCGGAAACGGCGGGTCCTATCGTCGGCGCGGCGGAAGCGGTCGCGGCGTTTGTCAACGCCCCGTTTAGCCTTTGATCCTTCATGATCTGCAACTGTCGCTTAAGATTGAAACACAGCTGCAACAGCGACTCCTGAAAATGATGACGTGTTATTAATTCGCCGACATTTCCCAGAAGCTGAAAACTCACATTGAACCTGCGCGTCTACTAGATACAACCTTACGTGTACAAAAAGAGTACAAAAAAAAACACCTTTTCATCCTCCAGTTCGCGCAACTCTTGCTGCTGTCTGAGGCTATCGATACTGAAGTTCTTCAACATTTCGTTCTTGTGTTGGCTCAACAACGCTATCTCCGTTTGGACCTTGAGATATTCCTGCGCTATCTGCTTGTGCTCCTCAAAGATCTCTCGCGAACGTTCGCAATCGTAATCAGGCGTGAGTGGCCTCAGGTCGGCATCCAAGAGGCGGCAAACGTTGCCCAAGTCTTCACTCGTGGTGCTGTTACCTGCGGCGCGAAAATTTATTACGGTCCTTAACGGTCATCTCTACATCCTGCTATAATTAAATTTGTGTCGTTAAATGATACGTGTATAATCCCGGATACAATACACAGTTTCACAACGTATATATCTTCAAGACGTTATATATTTATCGAAGCTATCGCGAGCTCCCATTCTTACCAGTCCGGAAATTCAAACCACATATACTTATTTTAACGCTTGCAACGATCCTATCATATAACTCGGCATTAGAACAATCTAGCTCTGTACTAACGCAGTAGAACCCAGCAGCGCTTGAGAGTGTCGGTGCCGACGATCTCCGGGTAGTCGTCGCACATGTCGAATCCACCTGCCGTTCTCGCGCGAGCTGCGGTTTACCTCGACGCAGTTTAACGTGTCCGTGCGATATTATCCTCCGCGTGCCAACAACGCGACCGATCTCGTCGGCATAATTCCCTCGTTCGATTCCTTCGCAATCAGAGCCTCGTCATCAGGATGAATCAAGGTAAAGATCCACGAAGAAGGAGCGAGACAGTTTCCGCTGTACGGAGATAACGCGCGACGCCGTAGACAGAGAGATATATACCAGGAATCTCTCTCACGGCTGGGAATAAAAACGTTACGAGTGCGATAATCGCGACGATATCGCTAACAAGATTTTATTCAATAGAGTGATCCGGGAAACGTGGCCGTGTTTGAGGGATGAGAATTCCCCGGTCGTATCGATCGATGTGTCCTCGATAAAATCGAGCTCGTATTGCGCGCTTGGCGACCTGCGATCGGCGGGAGGTGCTCCTCCGTAGGGAGTCGGCTCTCTACTAAACAAACGTACGTCTATATTGGGGATGCTGACTCAGCCACACCTGCTTCTAAATACCCCCCACCCTGGACACTTCGACGAGAAACGCTGCGAAGAGCGTGTACACGAGCCAAGAACAAAACACGCACCGCGGCTTGATTCATCCTCGAGAGAATCTTGTGCCTGATTTCTTTGTTTTTTTTTGTTCGCTTCGTTTTGTCGCGATCGTTGTCTCTCGCTTGTCTTTCGTTTTCTTCTTCCCTTTGTCCCGTTCGTCTTTATCCTACTCTTCTTCTTCTTCTGCTCTTCCGCTTGCTGTTCGCCTCGCCCTTCTCCTTGCGTTCCCCTCGTCGCTGACGGGACGTTCTCTTCTTCGTCGTCGCAACGTGCCAATCAAAAGCGAGTCACACGTCCTACCGATTAGTCGTCAGTTAAATTTAGGAGCACGCGCGCACACATCGCGGCTGCTATTGCGGCTGCTACACGGGCCCTTTGCCAGGTACACCGAGAGAGAACTCCGCCGATCGACGAACCCTCGATGAATATAGCATATACCAAGCTTACTCTCTCTCTCTCGTCTTTTCCTTCTTATTTTAACTCCTCTTCCTCATCTCTTATCTGCCTCATCTTCCCTTTATCAACTATGTTTACAATTTATTTTACACAAACTGTTCGTCGCCGTAAACATAACATTATCATTTCCTGCGGGAGAAGTGAAATTATTTAAGTTATTTAAAAAAAATTACATTAAAGATTACACAAGACTTAAAAAAAAAAACGAGACAATAGAAGAAACAACAATCGTAGTAACATAAAAAAATCGTTCTTGCGAGAGCGAACTAATTATCTTGCGAGAGAAACTAATAATTACGACGAATCGTTTTCGTAGAAACGCATTATGAGCAAGTCGACGCAGGCGAGAGACGAAGACTCGGTCAGAGAAGGCGCCCGGTGAGTCACAGCGCGATGCTTAGTATTCTAGGCCAAAAATAATCTACTTCGTGTACCACTAAAGCGCTGCTCTGTAAGCTCAAAACGTACGCCCGTGTCAGCTCGCGGAGGCATTGTGTCCATTAAAATGCCTCACGCTATCCGACATATTAGTCATCCCGAGCTTCGTCTTTTGCGCGTAATTATCGGGAAAAAAAGATTGCGCATCTCTCTTTCCTGATGTCGGTCGATATCGTAAATATTGGCGAAACGCAATTATTTCGGTCGTATATTCTCGCCATTTGAAAATAAACAACACGACGCAACTTCGGGACAATCTCGCGCAGCTGTAAATTCGCGCATTAATCACCGCATAAGGCACAAAGCACAGACAATTCTTCCGTTAAACGTTTCTTCTGGCAATATGCCTTCAACGCGACAGAGACAGGTCTCGCATAGGCAGCCAGTTTGGTGCCACAGCCTCCTTGCGATCTTTTTTCGGCATCCGTTCTGAGAAAGACTCGCGCGACCACCGCGTATATATTCAAATAAAAGTTCTTCCGAGTTATTTTTATTCAATCGCAAATATATCGAGGTGAAATTATGTTGCGCATCCCAGTTGTAGTTATTAAAATTTATTTCAATCGTTAAACTTTCCGTAGTTTAAAATGCGAGAGAGTGTGGATTTAGACATTGATGCGCGCGCACACGCACACATGGTTTGTTCTTTTTCGCTGAACTGATCACACTCTAGTTCAGAGTTTATCTTTTTTCCTCTCATTTGGAGTAAAAAAAGATGAACCGCAGCTAATTCAGTGAAAGAGAACAAACCAACAGAGTTGAAGATATATACATGTGTGAAAAATAATCTTTCTAATTATTAGAAAGAAAAGAAAACAATAGAACATTGAACGATAAACTTACTTTGTACATTCTTCTTCGTTTTCGGAACCACCTTATCTAAACCGGCCATGTTATTTGGAATTTCCCAAGATGTGTCGGAAGAACTTGGCAAATCCCAAGCGTGCTGCAACATTTTTTTATATATTAAAAATATGTAAAAGATGTGTATATAAACACGTAAAGTGTAAAATTATTATCTTTGATGAAAGCAAGTTTGTTTACATTTCTCTTTGAATATTATACACAAAGTATTAATTGAGAGAAAAAACTCGCAAGATGTGACAGTGAAATTATTACAAATTATACCCTAATGAGGGAATTACCGGATCGCACTCCACGTGTAACGGAGCGAAATTGTAGTTTCTATGTTGCAACGCGGCGAACTTGTCACTGTTAGCTTTCGATGCACTTTGCGGAACCGATGATCTAGCGTGTTCCACATTATTATCCGTATTCTTGCCGGAGACGTGATTATTCAATACCGGACACTCGTCAGGTACTCGTTGAAATCCTAAATTATTTTGCTGTGGCGAGAAATTCGCGTCGCCAAATGGCGACGTTGCGATTCGTAACGCGGAAGTCGACGAATCTTTCCCGTTGGAACTGTCTTCGTCGATTTTATCCACGGGTTTTGGAATTGTACGAACAGTGCCGTTTGCGATTGAGCCATTCATTCGAGAATCCAACGTGCTGGCATTATCTAACGTGTCTTCTTTCGATCTTTCCTTCTCGTCTATATCATCAACTTCGCTACCTGTCATATCACATTTTTATTTTTCATATCACATATAATATTAATATGTAACACAAATAACGCATTTTAATCGTAAACTTGATATTTATTATCACATACTTAAAGAATATTCAACTGGTTCTAGATGAGAATTGAAAAATTCTGATAATTTTGTCATTATCCTCACTACTTCGTCCATAGAAGGCCTTTCTTCAGGTTCTTTTCGCCAACATCTGTCAAGAAAAACAGCAAAATCTGGCACTACATTCAAAGAGATCTTTTTCTTTACAAATTTTTTATCTTTTACGTAACAGATATAAAGTTTTATAAGATATGTATTAACTATATTGTTCTTTTACATGAGATTTTTCACCTTGTCATGAGATCTTCAAGTGGCTTTGGACATTCTTCTATTAAAGGAGGCCTTTGTCCCATGTGAACAGCCCACATTATCCTGAAGGCTGAAGCACCAATGTCATCAAAGGGTTTTTTGCGTGTTAAAACCTCCCACAAAATAATACCCCAACTAAATACATCACATTTTTCTGTATACTTAGATCCTTCAAATACTTCTGGTGCCATCCATGCGGCTGATCCTTTATTATTGGTCATATATGTATGTAAATCACAGGCTGTGCCAAAGTCACAGATCTTAAGCATCTGTCCACCCATAACTAACAACAGATTGGGTGGCTTTAAGTCTCTGCAGAGCAAAATTTCATCAGGTTTTCTTCCCATTTGCTTACAAAATATAGGAAATAATGTTAGAGAAATATCTGCTTTACCTGTGTATTAATGGTTTTGGTTTCATATTGTGAAGGTATGCAACGCCATGTGCACACTGAAGCGTCCAACTCATAGCATGACTGATGGTATAATGCGGTTGAGGATTACAATGCAACACTGTGCATATTGACAACAAAATTATATTTAGTTAATTATATTTGCACAGTTAGAAGTAATAAAGTTATTTCCCTAGATATTACCATTATATAACGATCCACATTCCGCATATTCCATCACCAAGCACACTGGGTTCTTGCACACACCGTACAATCTAATAATATTGGCATGAGCAACTCTGGAGAGCTGTCTGAATTCCACAGCAAAGGCTTTCTTCTCGCCTTCAGAATTTATGTGTTTCACAGCAACAGCCTGGCCCCTCCAGTTTGCTTTCCAAACAACTCCAAAGGAACCTTTACCGACTACCTGTAGTCACAAGTAAAGTTTAGATATATGTCTTTGACATTTTAATTAGACATTTCAAAAATAACAAAACTAGATATTGAAAACAACCAACACCACATGTTTTCTTTTAAGAGTGTATTCTTTGTGTATATACATATGTGTGTATAAATATGTATATATAAATAATCTTTTGGGAATTTTATACTATCTTTAGCTTCTGGCTCTACTTCGAACTTTTTGGCACGCACAATTTTTGAGGTTAAATTAATCTTTTCTCTCTCGGTTGAGGTTATCACTTTGATATATATCGTATGTTTTGCAAAAAGGACCAAGAGCATAGAACGAATTTTGTAACGACTGACGGATCGACGCGAAGAAAGACAAGGAAGCGGTTTAAAAAATCGGACTGGATCAAAAGAACTTATCGAGAAAAACTACCTGCTCCGTCTTGATTTCATTGTATTCGATTTCCTCAATGAACTGCTGCTGATGGCCGATTATCTCTTTGCTCGCCATCGCATACAGTCCACATCACATTAATTTCAGGGCACATTTAATCAGAATTTGCGAGTTCGCGCACCAAGCGTGTGTTTATAATCGAATAGGCTTCAAACAACCTCGCGAATCGCCATTTTTTTTTTCCTTGCAGAGCCGAAGGGCACTACGCGCATTTAATCTCTCCTCGTGGCGATCGAGACGCTCTCCGTGTCACGTGTCGCAACTACGTCGACGTTTGTGACTTGACGGTCTCGACCACAGGTGACGCTCGTAGCGTGAAATTTGGAGTGAATTACGACTTGCGTGGTTATCAGTTGTTTTGAATTTCACACCTATTTGAGTTATCGAGTAAAGAATACAAATTATTCTCTTGCTGTCGGGCGACAAACAACGAGCGAGGTCGAGGAAATCCAACGCGAGAAACGACGCTGTAATACAGGTACGTTATGTATGTTTTCAAGTTTGTAAAATTCTGATTTCGGAGCGGCGATAAGCAGAGAGAAAGAGAAAAAGAGAGAGAGAAAAGATGAATTTGCGCACAGAATTTAATGTACAGTATTTAAACACAAAAAATATACGTTTTCTGTTCATGAGATGATATAAATGTATGTTTGTGTGCTCGTTAAATAAATAAATAAATTTGAATGCATGTAACTATATACATGCATTAACTATACTCGCGATAAACATTTTGAAGGGGGGGGGAGAGGTAAAAAGGAACACAGTTTGCGCTACAAATTTTTCTCCTGTATTTGAAAAATGAAGATAGAATGTGGATGTTTCCTCTTCCAATTTATTCCTGGCGAAAATATTTATTTTGATTGTTAAAATCACTGGACGATACTTTTATTATGACAAAATAAGTAATTATAATTTGACCATAATACGTTTCTAATAGGTAAATAAATAAATAAACTCGTGAGAATTTCAAATGAGTAGAGAACTGATGCGAGTTCAATATACTTAGATGGTAGCGTATTTAAATTACTTTCACGAATAAAACTTAAACGTTTTGACCTCTTGATTAGGATCTTCTCTTGGTGCATTAACGAAATTTGAAAAACGGCTAAAAGAAAAGTCGACAGCAGCAGATCCCACGTGCAAAGTATGTAATTCAGTCGTTGTTACTCGAAGAAAATGAGGAAATATCAATTACAATCAATTACAATCAAATAAATATCAATGTACAACAGAATGTACTTCACATCACAAGGTTATAGAGAGGATAATAAATTTCTGCGAGGGTTGAAATCTCCGATTGGACCTTTGGAACCGGAAATAAAACGCCACAGATTTGTACGATCGTCGATGCGCAAATTTTCGCCGTCACTCGCGAAGAAGCGACGGAACGTTTGCGGAAGCGGTCGACACGGTTTGTTCGTGATGCATAATTCCTAGCGTGTAGAAGATACGTTTCTGTGCGAATGTTCGCATGCAAATGTGGCAACGCGCAAAGGGTATTCGTCGTCTCTCGAAGGAAAGCTAGGAGGAAACGGCCTGACTTTCGGCCACCGACCGAACTTAAAACTCACGCGCGTGTGTAATTGTGAGTTCAGGATACACGTTCGTATTCGGCTAGAAACATGTTGCCTGGCCTTTACGGTGACCCCCGGTGCTTTCACCCGGTAGCATCTCATATCTCCTTCTCTCTCTCTCTCTGTCTTCTTCGTCTCGTCCCATCTCTTGGATTCGCTGCTGGTCACCTACTTACTTGCTGGTCTCTTGTGTGACGTAATACGTACGTATACGAAAAAAAACGTTCCGCAAAAATAACGTTCCGAATCTCATTACTCTTCGACCTCCTACGGCGATCATTATACGGCGGACGTGTTTTCGATCTCGCCGATGTGTTCCTTCTGTAAATAAAAAAAAAACAAAAAAACTAGCGCATCTCTCTTGTGCCGGATAACAAATGACACGTTTCGAAAGAATTCGCGAAATAAATTTGCAATAAGATAAACAAACGTCCTAACGGACACGCACTAATGGCTGAATATTTAAAGAAATAATAATTAGACATGTAAATATGAAACATAACAATTCTCAGTTAGGTATTTTTTAAAAAATATGTACGCGTTTCTTCATTAGTTCTCGAATTTGCATAAATGTGTCGAAGATAAACAACATGTAAAATAATTTTGACAAAGTGATATGTAACTTTATATATATATTACGTAAATTAGTATTTATGTAAGTTCTTTCTTTATATAGATATATGTAACATATTATTTGACTTTGTTAAAATTACTTCTTGAAACAAACGTCCGGTTCGTTGTGAGAGAGACACTTGCCTTATTTAGACATTTCGAGCCGTCACGAAGATGTGTGTTAATAATTTCAATCTCGGAAATTACGCCGCATTTCAATTAACCGTGTCGAAAAACGGTTATTATTAAGACTACACTCTGCTCCATTTAAGCGGAGCAAAAGCTGAATCGCACACACAAAGATCGCGCGAGAACGAAGAAAAGACGCGCGGTGTATAACAAGGTGTACATTAGAATCTGCCACAGTGTGGATTAGGACATCGTTGTCGAGTCTGAGAAAGCCAGGATATATTTCCGTTGCTCCGGCCGTGTTTCACGCTAATTTAACGTTACTCCGAGCGTGTCTCTCGCAATAAATTTCATAACGCGAGCGCGAACACGCTTGCTTTGATAAATTCACAAAAGACTTGCTCGCATTGAAAAAAGTCACGCGTCATTTTTCTGACAATTAATTTCAGCGACAAGTCATCGAATGACAAGACTGTACTAAAATATCAAGCAAGCTGTAACTAACTCTTAAATGTATTACACACGTGGGCGTGTGTACGTCCGTTATGCAACACTGTGTGCAAACTCGCAAAAGGGTGGCGGATCGCCACTCTATATATCGCACCGTGAGCGAGATTGTCGGCGCGCCGATTGTCATCGTCGCTGCTCATTAGAATCACGACGGAAGAAACTAAATACGAGTGTCAAAGAGATTACCGGAGTTAATATACCCGTCTCTAATTGCCGTTACAAGCGGCAACCAGCGTTTAAGAAACATGTGTCGCCGCTCCTCGTATTCATACAATTGAAAGAAGTTAAGAAACGAAACAATCACCTGGCGAGAACAAGTGCAACGTGTCTCATTCGACTTATTAATCCGCATTAAAAAAAAAAAAAATGTAGAAGAATTATATCAAATGATTTTGGTCCGCAAAACGCAAATTGACGCTACAATACTTATTTCAAATTAGATTTTAATTATAACGTAATTAAAATACAATTTAATTTTATATTTTCAGTTTTTATACGTACTCGATGTTTTTCATTGCTCCTTTATTGCGTTTTGAATAATTAATAAATAATAATTACAAGCATTTAATTAAATTACAAGCATTTCTCGTGTTTTATCGCGATCGGATCGTTACGCGCATAAGACGGTACGCGTACCTCTCTCGGTAATTTTCGTGTCTTCAGCGTGCATTCAGACTGATGTAACTTTTGCGCGAAACTGTCGATATAATCGCGCGTCGACATCTCGATTCAACACCGCGTTCAGCGGGACAAACATCTATTCGGGATGCTTTAACAGGCACATCTCTCTCAGGCACATCTCGTGTCCGAATCCACCGCGAAAACGGTGTGCGAGCAGCACACAGAATGTGTACTAATCTCTCGGCACCTTTCACCGTGCGCGTGTCATCGCGGTCCATCATATTCGGGATTGTAGCTCGCGCTCGCTCGCGCGAACTTACACGGAGAATTGCAATCTAACTGCGACTCGTGAGAGTTCCCGCGCCGCGCTCCGGCGAGTAGAAGAGACCCGGCGGCTATAATATCGTGTCCACGGCGATTTCATCGTCCGGCGACCGTATAGTACCTCTGTACGTAGTCCCTTATGTAAGAGATGTAGATACGCTTGTTGCTTGAAAAAAAAGAAAAGCTTCTTCTCCCTTTCGCGCGCGCATCGCATTTTTTTAAATCGAGGGAAGGGATAAGAAGCCTCGAAATTACGAGAAATTACGAGAAATTACTCGCTCGTTTCCGCGCGAGTCAAGTGTGATTGATCGGCAAAATAGCCGCGTTTCTTTCTCGCATTCTTCGAAAGAAGAAAACCCGTACGCGGAGAGTTTTTAGTGAAATTTTCAGGCTTTCGATCGGCCGCGGCTGGTTATTAGCGGCTGTTACCTTACGACACGTGGGTTACGGAAAGTGTAACTAATTCTTGCCGTTTATTTATTCCACCAAAACAACGACCGCGCGAGAGGCCTGAGAGAAAAACAAATTTCACAACCGACTGTGAAAATTTATTTCGAAAACGCAGACGTAAATAATTCGACTAAAAAACTTCGAATATATATATAAAATTCTATTAAATAAACAAGAATAAGTTTCAAAAATAAATGCACATTTATATCTTATTATAATTTTACACGTTTATATTCTATTTAATATATTTGGGTTTTATTTTTATATTTTATTAAACAAATATGAAATAATATTTTAAGAAATATAAAATCGTGCGTTCTGTAATAGCCTAAAAATTAAAAACTAACGATGAAATTAGTCCTCGACGTGTCGTTCTCAGAGATAACATCCGAAAGGACATCCCTGATGCACCGTCGACGTTTCCGCAAGGACGAAATCGCGCGATCGCGTGGAACACGCGGTATCGAGAAACTCGGAACAGTGAAAGTGATTCCTCGACCTCCGCGATGCGCCATCGATGGTTCTAATAAATTAGCTGAATACACGCGGAGCAATCGTGCACGCTCATCCTCTCGTGGGATGAGATTCCCTCCCGGGAGGAAATCTCCCGCGTTGTAAGTTTTCTTCCTTGTGCACCTTGTGCACCGACGTGACGCGTGTCGTGATCTATTCGATCTCCTCGTTAAAATAATGAAACGGCGCCGCGATGTGAAAAATCTCTCGCAATCAACGTTTCGCGGCGCATAATTGATCGCGAATGCGCGCCGCTGATTATAATGTCCGTTCGTTTAATTGAAATAGCGACTCGCAGACATCCCTCCGGAATAATAATGGTTACGCTGTTCGAACACGTTTCACGAGCCACTCGAACGTAACACATTAACGTAAAAACGGCACAATTTTCACGGCTCGATCGCGTGGATTATTATTATCGCATGATTATTATAACAAGTGTCTTCTCGTAGGACATTATTAATACAAAATTGAACATTATTAACTCGTTAGCGAAGCGTGTCAAGTGTGTTTAAAGATTTCATCAAACGTGTAATAATTTTTGACTTTCGAAACAATTCGAATATATAAAATCCTATTGAATAAACAACAGTGAATTCAAAAGAGAATAAATACGATATATATTTATTTATTTCATGAAACGTTTTATTATCAAGTATTTTATTATCAATTTTTTAATGAGATGTCACTCGTTTATCGAAGCGATAAATGTCAAGTGTGTAGATTTCATTGTTATCTTTTTTTTTTCCCGCGACACCGATTGGTTTTTTCTTGCATAATTTGAGCTGTCAAATTAACGCGTGGCGCAGTGACAGTTCGAGATTACGTGACATGCGTATATGGACATAATTAAAATAGCGCGTGTTGTCGCGCGTCGGCATTGATTTCTCAATCAATTTTATCGATACACTTTAACGCAGTTGACAACAAGAGAGAGACAAAAAGTCGCTTGTACTATTATCAAAGAGGATAAAAGCGCCGAGAGTCCTAGGGTCGATCTAAAAAAGAAAAAAAAAGAAAAAGTATTTGTCATGCCAAACCACCACGAGGAAAAGGATCGCGAAACGCTTTCACGCTCAAACCAAACGTCCCGCGACCGACCGGATGATATCGCGATCGCGAGAAAGAGAAAGAGAGACAATGTCCGAATAACGGCCTCCGATCTGTCCGATTTTTGAACGAGGCCGGCGTCTGACCTTTCGAAAGTGTTTTTTCTCCTTTCCTCACCTGCGCCTGCCAGGCGTCCGCCTGCGTTCGATCTCTTGCCTTCTCTCTTCCTTGTTCGAGTGAAAAAAAAAACAAGGAGGAAAGAAGAGAAGAGCGAGGTGTTCCCGTGAAAGTTGCCTGCTGGCTACTAACGCGATGCTGTCACGTTGTAAACCTCGTCTCTCGCGATCTTCCCCTTAACTTACCCCTGCAGCTGTTTCTTCCAAGTCGCGCTCTCCGTGTGTCCCACGGCACTTCGTCATCTTTTCCAACGTTTTGAATTTTTTTTCATCCCCCTGTTTTGAATATCGCGTGAATCTCACAAAAATCACACAATATATTCTTAATATTTACTCGTGTTCCTCGAATCCGAGAGAGTCGCGCTCTCTGTTACTTCTGATGAGTCATTCGCGTATCGAAAGTTGCGCCGATAAAGCGTAACAAAATTGGCGATTCGGAATATTTTAAAAATCGGAAATAAACACAAACCCGTTTCTTCCGATGAGGAGAAAGTGCGGCACGCAAAGCTTCACAATACTCCGACTATATAATTTGATTAATAAAATTAATTCGACATCTTTATAATTTTACAAATTTTTATGCACTAACTTGCACATCTTTTAAACATGTAAAAGACGACGTGCAGTAAATTTAGAGTTTTACTTGTAAAAAATTTGAAAAATAAATTTCTTTAGTGATCTACGAGACGATTTTGATTATTCGATTATTTGATTATTTGAGGACATTCGATTGTTCGATTATTCAAAGACAGATAGTTAATAAATTTAAGGAGCTTTTTACTCGTAGTAAAAAAAAATTTGGAAACAAAAAAATAAATTTCTCTAATAAATCACGAGACGACTATCCTGAGGACACAATTTTTCTACCGCCTGTGTTTAGAAAAAAAATCGGAGAAGCGCCTTTTAAGATTCGCCAACGCTTGATTTGTTCGCGTGTCGTGTCGTGAATCCGAAACGATTTGAATCGTCGTTCTGTTCCCATCGCCACTCGTGTCACGTGTGTATGTGAATCGTGAGAGAAAGAACCACGTATTTTACACACAGACAGACTTAAAGTAACGCGCGCTCGCGCGCGTTGTCGACGAGCGCGCTTCCTTTTCTTCCTTTTCATTCGCGGCGCGTTTTCTCGTCTTCTCTCCCGTTAAACTCTCGTGTCAATGAGCGCGGAGGAGGCCTCGCTTTCGCCCGCCGTCGTCTCATCTTTCCCCTCGAGCGATTTCAAGTAGCAAACAGCTGTTCCGTGCAGGCGACGCACGCGACACGTACGCGATTCGTGCGTGTACGCATTTCATTTGCACGTCTCTTGTCGGTTATAAACGAGAAACCTTTTCGTCTATCCTATTCATGATTTATCTTCGCAAAGACGCGTGACGACGAGCAAAGCAATAGATTCAAAAGAGTCGCGGAAACGTCCGATTTAATTCAAACACAATACAAGATAGAAAGTTATTGTGAATATATATTCATTTTGACGTTTCATCGATTTTATTCATTTTTTTCACCGAAGACTCAAAAGCCGAAACGTCTAATTTAATGTCATGATTGAAGATTACAGAACAACTATTTGCGCAAAAAAAAATCGCAATAATAAGCAAAAAAAGTCGCGCAGTTATCGGCTTTTTTTATTTATTTTAAATTCGTAAAGTTTGTATTTTTATTAGATTTGCTGATTTTTTATTCCTTGCGAACGCGAAATGCTTAAACCTCTCTTTCCTCCGTGCAAGTAATCGTGTAATTAGAAAATATAAATAATTGATCGTGAGTTTTGTAAAAAAAAGTGCATTACGTTCTTTCAACTCGCGAAAGAAAATTGATTAATCACTTAGTTTTTGCAAACAGGTATATATATTATACGTCTCTCATATCAACATAATAATTTATAATTGAAACGTTCGTCTGAATTCCTTTTATATCACGAAACAGATGCGAGGTTCGTGCGCGCGCCATTTGTCACGCGCGCATTTAAATTGAATTTCGCCTGGTCATCGCGAGAAAGATTATTCTGTGCCACTTTGCCGCGCGTTATTCGCGGGAAGACATTCCCGCGTGTGTGTGAGAGAAGAGCAGAGCAGGTGAGGGAAAACGAACGGCTGGACGCGAAAAGCAGCCGGGACGCGACGAAGCGTCGTTCTCGCGCGTCTCCTCTTGATGATTAGCGGTTGTTTAGGAGCAGTGAAAGTTTCTCCTCCGCGCGCCTGAGGAGATGCGCTACCTTTTCGGAAAGAGATAAACGCGCGGAGGCGCGCTCCTCTTTCCCTCTCTCTCTCTTTTTCTCCCGACGAGAATTGTTGCCATTGTCGCGCAATCTCGTGCGCGCGTTCTCATGCGGAAACGCGCGCATTGTGAAAGAAAGCCGGGGAATTAATCCCCCGTGACACCTGCTCGAAAGAATTGAAGACTCGAATGTGTCTCTTTCGAGAAACACGGAGCTGACACGGATTTTTACGGCATCCGTTTAATTATTATTAGTAAACGAAAGGATGTATCGACGGTTCGAATCGCCGTTCGATCGTGCGCTTGAGAGTTGACGTGAAATTGATCGTCCGTAAAATTCCGCGGCGAACTTCCAGGAGGAGAAAAAGCGGCATAATCCCGTAGCGGCGTGTGTGTCTTTCTAATCCACTTGTTTTCTCACGAAAACGCGTCTAATCGAAGCGAAACGAACGTCTCGTTGACGTTGCGTTTGCCCTCTCGCGAAATTGTCGCGATCGATTGGAAGGATATGCGGAATGAGTGTTAAAGATAAAGAGAGACATATAATTTTATGTAAAAATACATAAAAAAAGCTTTATTTCGCCACCGTTTTCTTGCAAAAAATAAGTATAAAAAAACATCTCTCCTTCGTTCCAGTCGTCATAATCATTATCATCGTCATCATCATCAACGTCATTATCGTCGTCATCATCATTGTGGTAGTCGTCGTGATAATAGATCTCATCATCATCATCATCATTGTCGTCGTTCTCATTGTCGTACTTATCTTCATCATCATCATCAACGTCGCCGTCGTTATCGTGTGCGGCATCGTCGTCGTCATCGCCGTCTTCGTCAACGTTATCACCATCCTCTTCTTCTTCTTCTTCTTCTCTTGGCGATCGCGCGTACGTAACAGCGATACATCAACACGGCGAGTATCGTCGTCGCTGCTGATTATGTTAGAGGTATGTGAGCTGTGTGTGCGTGTATGTCGGTGAATGGAGGAGTGGGATGGAGAGGCCGCGGGAGTAGCGGGGGTGAATTGACTAGTATGGCCCGGATCCACCACCGGGTGCCCCGTAACTCGTGCTGGGTCCGCTTGGTCCAGTGCCACCGATGCCGGTGCCGCCGCCGATTCCGCCGCTGATTCCGCCGCCAAAACCACCGCCGGCACCACCGCCGAAACCACCGCCGCCACCACCGCCGAAACCACCGCCGCCGCCACCGCCGCCGCCACCACCGCCGCCGAAGGCAGCGCCGAGGCCGCCGGTAGTGCCGGAGTCGCCGATCGTGGAAACGCCGCCGCCGCCAAATGCAGCAACACCACCACCACCACCAGTAACTTCCTTCTGTAATGCGCATAAGAAAACAGATTTTTTTTTTAACAGTTGTATAATCAAATTTAGAATTTTCGCATCGATTCTCTCTCGCTCATTACCTGCGTCTTGTACTTGATGAAGTAGACTTCCGGTTTGCTGGGCTGAGTGGGTGCGATGGTGGGCAAGCTGATCTCGGGCGCTTCCTCGGGTTTCTTGACCAATACGTAGATGAGCGTTTTCTGCTCGTCCTGTTGCGGCAGCGCCGGTATCACCGGGGCGGTCGGGGTTGGCGGAGTGGGCGCCTTAATGAAGATAATTTTGTAGTGCTTCTGCGCGGGTGCCGGTGGCGCGATCGGCCTGAGGGGTCGATCCTCGGGAGCTTCCGGGGGCGGTACGTGGACGTAGATGTGTTTCTGAATCAGCGATCCGCCGCCAAATCCGCCACCGAAGCCGCCGCCGAAGCCACCGCCGCCGCCACCGCCGCCGCCACCACCGAATCCTCCGCCTAAGCCAAATCCTCCGCCGCCGCCACCACCTCCGCCGAATCCGCCTCCAAGACCACCAAGGCCGCCGCCTCCGAGGCCGCCGCCGCCAGGAGCACCGTAACTGCTGCTTGGCTGGCTATAAGAGTATCCGGCTTCCGGCCGCGCCATCGCCGTCGCGGCGAGCGCCAGGATCTTCAATTGCAAATCAGATTTTTTTCGTATCAATATAATATTGAGGAAGAATGCAACATAATTAATATAGTAACTAATTAGCGTACTAACGTAATAATATGACAAAAAGATGAACTCTGAAAATGAAACTGTTACAGCAAACGCGAAGGAACATTTTCAGAAGCGCGCGGTACATACGGACGCGTTTTGTTTAACCATCAGCTGTTCTTTACGCCATTATAGCGCTGTATTACATAAACCGAGAAGAGAATTCCTCCCCCGCGGTATTTATGCGCGTATTACAGCTAGTAATTTCTTTTCTCGTTTTTTTTTTTCAATCACGCGAACGGAAACTAGAGAAGTGGCACAATCACTGAACCGGTTCCCAAGATTGGTCACTATCACGGAGTACATTGACACCGCACACAATGCTCCCCCGTGCATCCTCCCCTCTCTTTTACTTTCTCCCGCGCGCGCGTCCTCCCGCCTACTCCTCGCGATCCCGAACGAGCGACGAAATTTTGTGTCTCTCTCTCACCCCCCGGGTTTCTCTCCCACGTTCTCATCCTCCGAGAAATCTCACATTGTGATCTCCGAAGTGAAATGAGAAGAGAAACATGAGAGGATCTCCGAGAAAAATCCAGAGAGGATTTGCACGTGCAAAACGGCGTACAAGAAGAGGAGGAGGAGGATGAGAATGAGGAAGAGAAAGCAGAAAAGAGAAAAAGGAAGAAAGGACAAAGCACGGAAGAGAAGAGACGAGAAAGCACGTCGTGGACACACTATACTCACCACGAATGCCCTCATAGTTGCTGCTGTTCCTTGATTTGAGGACTGATGCTCCGCGGATGTCTTGAAGCCCCCTTTTATACGGGCCAGCTTGGGGGCCCCACTCATGCCTCGACCCATCACCTATGAGATGCGACGAAGCTATTGCAAATCTCTCTCCTTCTTTCTCTCTCGGCTCTTCTTGCAATATATACGAACTTGTACGGCGCATCGCTCAAATTTGTTTGTTTCTCTCTGTGTACTTTCGTCGAAATTCAGCAATTCGATACGGATACGTAGAGAATCATCGTTTATTAACTCGCGTTCAGTCGCGCGTTTGCGACACAAGCGAGCATAACGCACGGACCCTTTCAGGACTCGACCAACGAGCCGTGAGAAGTGTGCCGTAGGACATTTTCACGAGTGTTAGAGAAATTTGTTTAGCGGTTGTTTTTGCGGTATCGCGCGCGACAGGCTTTTTCGCCTGGTTAAAAAAGACCTGGCTTTCAACGAGACGATTTTCATTTTACATATTGAATCGATCTTGTCGACAAAGGCTTCCTTCGTGCGCTTTTCTATAGATAAACTTATTCAAAGAAATTACTCACTTTTTCCAGACAAAAATTCAACCCTCTTTCGCGCGCTTGTTCTATTTTTTTCCAAAACACAAAAAAATTAAATGTAATAAGTTTAGTTTTTTAAATTCCAAATGATTGAAAATTTTTGAGATTTATATAATTTTCTTTCATTCAACCGAAACAAAACAACATGTTTCATTCGTCAATAATCATAATTAATTGATATTACAACAAATTTAACAAGTTTAAACTCGTGCAATATCAAATTATAGAAGAGTCGGCAAATGTGATACCGATGTTCGTGCAAAATAGTTTTATTTTATTTATTTAAACGTGTAAATTAATACTCATAATAATTCTGGGACTAAATTCGAAAATTCATCTAAAATATTTGCATCACATACAAAATATTCAATTTACCTCCCCATTGATATTTTTATTTTATTTGTTAGACAATTACTTTCTTTCGAAGATTAAAACGTGCGTTAACGCGACAGTGCGCGTTACTTTGTTGTTCACAAAAATCATTTCGATCAATCATTTTTTGTGTAAAGAAAAACGCGAACGTGCGTTAGAATGTTAAATTGTCGTAGTCATTGATGTCGCACGATCGTTCAACAAAGATTCAAAACATAATTCTCTTTAACTCGAACACTTAAAGAGAGAAATTATACATGCACTAATTATGCAACCCGCGAAATTACACGTTTGCAGTCTGCCATCTCGGTCCGTAAAAGCATCATTCGCTCCTCCCTGTAATTTCGCTTATGTACAGATCGATATTCGCCGCGTCTAACGATAACATCGTTGTTGGTTTTTTTTTTTTAATCCCGAATTCCCACAGCCAGGAGAATCGACCAAATTACCATCTCAAACCGTGACGGGCGGAAGTGCCGCGATGAAAAACGATAATTATGCTTTCTTCACATTGAGCTTGAACGCAGCTTCGCGGAGAATTAACGAAGGCAGAAAAAAGGTGAACTTCGCGCGAGTACATGCTCTGTGGACGGTCATTGTGGACGATTGCGGTAACCGATGACGTAAAAGTCCGTCTATTGGACACACTATGAGAAAAAAAAAAGGAAACAAACTTAACTTTTATGGCGTGGACGCATTATCGCGCGTATTACGTGTACACAGTCGAGAGAGGAGAGACATTTCGGCGCGTCTATAGAAAGTGCGACTGGCAGTGCGGGCGTCAAGCATCTGCGAAACCTCGGAACCAATTTCGTTCGATATTGTATTGTGTGCATTACGTGTAATTAGTAGTCGCACAGTCGTTTACGTAACGTCATTTAGGAAACATTGTAAGACTTATTAGGTAAACTTCTTCAAGCTCATTCGGACGTCGATATAAATCGTGCGTGTCGCATTGCGAAAAGCCGTTGTTGTTGACCGAAAATCATTTCGTTCGCTTTCATTTGTAAGAAATTTAACAATGTAACCCAACATACGTATGTTCAACGTACAGATATCATTTTTTATGGGCAGGTAAAGAAGAAGGAGATTGTACTAAGTCGAAAAGGCTTTTGTCATTTCGCGAACTTCATGATTAATGAGATATTAATTTATTAAATACAACCTGTTTACGAGAGAGGCTTAATTTTTTTTTTATTTCGTTGATTTCTTTCTAGTCAGTTAATTTAATTTCAATCTTTTATAATTTCTGTTAATCTCTCAGATAAGACATCCAAAAAGCCTACTAGGGCTCGTCCTTTAGATCTAAAACTTTTGTTATTCCCGTTTTTATTTCTTATTTATATGTTGTACCTAAAGACACATCATTAAAACACTCTTTGTACATTAATTTTTTTATATTTTATATATTAATATTTTGTTTATCACGTGTACGTGTTAATGTTATCACAACAAATATTTTACTTTTATTATTTTTACTCATTATGTAATAAATGTTCATCCGTCGAGCGAATCAAACTTTAATAATAATTCAACTTTGAGAGGGACTTTCATTACACCTGGAAGTTTTATTATATAAAAAACGTTTACGTGTCGCTCATCTCTCTTTTCAACCGCTTCGCGATTGACCAAGTAATTCGCGGTAAAGCCGAACGCTTCTCGCCGCACCTGAGAAACAATGAAATTGACTATTTCCGCGCGGCCGAGAAACTTTAACAGGAAGAGAAAAGGAACTTGAAAATTTCGGTTGCGCCGTTCCTTTCGGAAGCGCGAAGGAAGAGACGAGAGAGAAGAAAAAATCCGGGGCAAATAAATTAAATCAAAATCCTCACTTTTGCCGTCATCACATAATGCGAGAAGATAAAATCTGTAGCAAAATACATGCTTAAGTCGAGAGCTTATTTCGTGATCGTATGTGCGTACACGCCACGAGAGAAGTAGATCACAGGCAGAACGAGTTCTCCGGATTCGGGACGTTGGCCGACGAAAAAACTTTTAGCCTCGCTTGGGCGACGCGGCTTTTTCACGCGCGTTCGAAGACCCGGCTTTTGTATGCGCGCACATATATCGTTTACAAAAAAAAAAAAAAAAATTTCGGAAATCAATTAGAAATATGACGTAATAACGAAATAAACGCAAATCAGATTTCTCGCTCAGTTCCGATTTTTTAATCATCCAACGGCAAATGCAAATCAAACAAAGTAGAAGAAAAAATTCGACATCGATTTAAATCGCAAATGTCGTATTATATAAATCAGCTCTGAGAATAATGTAATAATATTAAGGATGATGATGATGATAATAATCATAACTTTAAAGACGCCAGTATAGAAATTACATAATAAGAAAACAAAGTAAATGCTTTAAATAACCTTTTAAATAATAAATAAAAGCCAGAAGCTTACAAGTTGCTTACCTAAGTATAACACTTTATTTGTACGTAAGAGGATAAATTGTAGAAATGTTATTATACCGAGTTAAGAGAGAAATTCTGGACGTAAAAGATTATATGCGCACATATGAGGATTGTTTTTGCATGTATAATATCGCGATAAAAGGATTGCGGTAAAAGCAAGCGCGTGTTTTCCTTTGATGTCCGACAGATGCTTCAAACGCGTAGAATATCTAATAAAGTAAGTGCTCTCTGCGGCTGTTGGCGCATTATATTGAATTATCGTCCACCTTCGTTGCGAAACCGAAAGTCTTCCTTCCCCGCGAGGAAGCTCTTACCTCGCCAGAGACCGTAGAGAGAGAGAGAAGAGAGAAACAAGAGAGAGAGAAAGAGAGAGAGGGAGAAAGGGACCTCGAAATTCATTTGACCCGAATATGTACGCGCGCGAAGACGCGCTCTTTTTGTTCTTCTTTTTTTCCCCGAGAAGGAATTGAACTTTCCCGAGACACCAACGGCGAGTCCCTTTGTCGCGTTCTCGTTTTTCTCACTTCGCGATCCGACGGATCTCGATCTTTATCGATTGCGTGCAGAGAGTCTTGCGATTGACAGCAACTATCGAGGCCGAGAGAGAGAGAAAGAGTCCCGATTCCATACGTTCGTACAACAAATTGAAGAGAATAAATTCGAAGTTTCACGAAGAAGAGGAATCTTTCTCAACGCGACGCGTTGCCGATCGTCTGTTTTCAATATCGTATTTACTCCCGTTTAAAACCGACAGTTTATATTCTCTTCTTAAAGTAACTGCCCTAATGACCGGGTCACTTTTAATTATTTTCAATTATTTTTTAATATCTATATCCGGCCGGACATTAAAGAATGATAAATAATCAGAAATAATTATAAAAATACAAAGTATTTATAAAAGAAACACGTAAAGTTAGAAACCAGTAATTAAAAACATATTTTAAAAAATACTTGAAACATTGAGAAATTGTTGCAATTAATATATTTGCGTATTTAACACTTTACTTCTGTACGGCCAGTGGCACATTTCCGGTGGCGCAACGGGACGTTTACCTTGCGCATTTAAAATTTAAATGAAACGCGCGAGCAATTCTGTTGATATTTAATTCAGCAGAACGGAAATTCGCGCGTTGTACAGAAACAATTCAAAACGCGCTGGCTGCGATTTCTTTCGTGGAAAAAAAAAACTGAAAGAAATCCTCTTGTTCTGACGCAATACGACGTTAAATATGCATACGGAAAACTGTGCATTAACGACCGACAGATACACTTCAACCGTCGTAAATTAGCGTGAGACGTAATGTAATCCACCTTACCGGACAAATTAGACGACCGACGTTCCGTCGCAAATGTGGAATATCATATATATGCATTCTTTTTTCCGCGACCGCGGTTACGCAACGCGCGCGCGCACACACACACACGTATATGTGCGCACGTAACGCAACTTTGAGCTACATATTATACGTAGAGAATATAATGATAATGGTAGGATATATCTCTTCTCGTGAAATTCCACGTTCTCTCCAGGCAAACCGCTAAACGTCCGCATATATGTACGTACAACTTTGAAGGAGTGAAATTTCGCGAGATCGTCGGGATAAAACGCCGCGAGTTTCGTTGCTGTTTGAGAAAAACATTTTGCGATGACAATCCCCGCGCGAACAAATTCACAATTTTTTCACGCGAATTCGAAATTTGCGTAAACAAACTCTTCCCAAAAACTGGAAATATCGTACAAGAGGTCCTGTAAAAAAATCGATATCGATTTCTTGCCGGACAACCGGGCGAGAATTTTTCTCACGTTCTCCGGGAGGCGGAGAGATATAAATTAAAATTGCGCAATAGTTATTGCGAGATGTAATCGAGCGGTCGGCAAGAAGCCGAACGTATAAGAAGAAACTCGTTAGAGCACGCTCGATGCGAGGTAGTACAGAGAGCGAATTAGAGTTCCCCTCGAATTTCGCTCGCGATCTACCGCGAGGCGACCGCGTTCAACAACGTCATCCGTTCCCTTTGATCGAGATCGCAAGTATCGAGAGCGTCGCATAACGAGGGTCAAACGAAAACTCGCGCAGAAAAGCCCCCGGCTATTACCGTGAAATACAAGCGTCTTCGCGCGAGAGAAGAAAAAGGGAAGAGAGGGAGAGAGAGAGAGAGATACACACAGGTCTGAGATAGACTTTTGGACGACGTGTGTGACAGTCGACAAATGAGTTATGTGCAAATAACGTTTCTCGAGAAACTTTATTTATGACGAAATTCCCCTCAACGGTAGTCGCGTGCAAAACGCGACGCGGGTTTCTATCACGAGAAAACTTGGCTTGGGGCAATATAAATTCATACTAATTTAAATTTTACGATCTCATTGTCTCACCTTGTGACGAGTGTTTATGTGTTTACTTTTTAAACATTTAGACGACAAACAATCGCGACTTCAATAAACTTAAATCACGAAATAGAACTTTACAGCCATACACCGCGCATGTATGTGCGAAATATATATTTGTTAACGTGTAAATTAATAGACGTAGGAAATTCAAATCGAATAACAATTCTAAAATTCATATAGGATGTTAATTTGCATTATAAATTATCCGCTTAACCCCCCCCCCCCCATTTAATTCGCTTAACTGCACGCGAAAGATCCGGCTTTTGAATTTTTTTGGCCGTCTTTTTCGCGTTGAAAATTTTTTAAACAATTTTACTGGGCAGTAAAATTCATATGCAATACAAAGTAGTTATCTTGTATAAATTTTAGAATTGTTCATTCAATTCTGAAATTTTTCCTACGTGTTTATTAACTTGCGCGTTAAAAATGTATATGTATTTCGCACGTCCAAAAAAAGTTTTCTATTTTTCTATTATTTTATGACATAAATAATTAGTCAATTTTGTTTTTCCTTTTGCAACGTTTTAAAGACTTCGTGAGAATTAACCTTCCGTCCGTGAAACTACGGACTAAACAGGCGAGGACGCGGCGAAACGATCACTTGCCGACCAACGAAGGATCCTTCGATCCTTTCTACCTTCGAGCGCTTCGCTTGGGACATACGTATCTTGCATCTCGGAACATCCGAGTATAGCGCGGAACAATTTTGTTCTCGTTCACTCTCGGGGGGGCCCAGTTTTAACACGCCTCTTTGCTATTACCCGAGTTACGCTCGTAAGAGCGCGAGGACACCGTTCTTTATTTTTAATAACCTACTTGCATTTTCCGTTCGCCGTATCTTTCACTTGTTTCGCGAATTCTGACGTGTTCGTTTCGTTATGCCCCGCGGATCGTATCTGCAATACCCAGTTTGCAACAACGAGAACGTTTTCAACGTGATCATCTGATTTCGCCAAGATCGACGAGCATTTAATTAGAAACGTGTATTTTTTTTTTTTTTTCGTCTACTCGAGAGACAAAACTTAAAATAAAAAAACGTTACAAAAATAAAAAGAAATCTACCAAATTTTTAAATTATCGAATCATTGAGTATTCAATGTAATTGCAAATCGCGCGGTTAAATGACAAAAAGGGGAACGCGCGCAAACGTAACACATGTTGTAAGATCGGTGATTGACGATACACCGGTGTACACTGAAATAATATTTGTTGAACCGCACATAACATGTGCTCTTTCACGTGTTCCCTCATATGTTCTCGTCGATTAAGCCGGTGTTGTGCTTTTGAGCGGGGCAAATGGCCTTATAATTGTAATGTCACGAGGAGAGAGAGAGAGAAGAGAGCTAGAGATGTATGCAAAGTGCCACGTTATCTCTCAACACTTTCTCTTCTTTCCAATATTAGATCGTCAGTGACTACAAACTGTCGTCGAATGCACTTATTCAATGTCGATGTTAAGCACACGGAATTGCCTTTTACGATTGTTTTTTTTTTTCGATCGATCTGACAGATCGATTGCGCAACGCGCTTGCTTCTTCTTAACGTGATTTCTCATTTGTGTACCCCACGTATTGTTCCGCAATATTATTCTTCAGAGAGACGAATTGTTTTAAGATAAATTTTTTGCAACATGTTTCAAATTCGCAATATTTGTTGCTGAGAATCTTTTTTACGGAAGACGTGCAAATTTTTATGATATTTATAATATCGCAACGCGCCGAGTTGCCGACACTTGGGGTCTCTCGATATTGTATATAAGAGATCACCAAGACGAATAATATAATTAATTGCGCCGAGCACGCGAAACAATATCTCCCCAGACGGCACAATGATATATTTAAGATGTGTTGAAGATATCTCACAGAGACTTTGAAAAGATGCAAAAGATATCTCAGGGATATGCCTGAGACTGCTAATGTCCGCATTAAAAACATGCAAAAGATATCTCTCTTGCAAAAGTTTTAAAA
>QVOA01005248.1:0-62501 GCA_014825685.1 Pseudomyrmex cubaensis | reverse complement strand
AAAACCATGTTCACGCGTGGACATAGCGTACGTATCGACAAGTCGCTCGTGGACATCGCTACGTAGTTGCCAATGTGCACCACCATGGATATTGCGCTGGTTTACGGGCCGGCAAAACGGTTACACATTTTCTTATGGGCCTGGCCGCTCTCAGGCTTCTCTCTGCGTCTATGAAAAGACAAACGAAAGAGAGAGTGATAAAGAGAGAGAGAGAGAGAAAAAACCGTTATTTAAAATGTATTTCGGAATCTCAACGACAAATTATGAATTTTTATTCAAGAATAATGCAACGTAGTCAAGGTGCAAAAAATACCTGTCGTATAACAGCCACATGTGATTTGCTAAATCATATTGTTTCTATATGCTGTTATTTTGTAGATTCCAACAATTCAACGAAAATAGAAGAAACATAACCTGTAACAAGTTTACTTATTTCTATTTATGCAGATATTTTTGATCTGATAGCAACGAAAATCTTGTTTGAACAAAATGTTGGAAGGACTTGTAGCTTGGGTGCTGAATAATTATCTTGGCAAATATGTGGAAAATTTAAATACAGATCAGTTGAGCATTGCCTTGTTATCAGGTAAAGTTATAGTACTGTACATTTTCTAATTATTTCTGATATATGCGTGTGTGTTTATTTATTTGTTCTGTCAACACATATACAATAATCTGATATTTGATGCTTGATGCTTTATATACAATAAATTCAGTACATGTAGACCATTAATTTTGTGTACTTATTTTATTGTATTTTTACATGCTATTTTCATAATAACTATCACTTTTAGGGGAAGTTGAACTGGAAAACTTACCCTTGAAACGTGAAGCCTTGCGTCATATTGGTTTACCAATAGAAGTTAAAGCTGGATTTATTGGCAAAGTAAGGTTACAAGTACCAGTTAGACAAATAAGAACAGCATCCTGGGTAATAGGTATAGAACAACTATATCTAGTAGCTGGGCCAATTAATTTGAATGAGGTAAATTATGCAAAGTAATATATAATATTTTAGTATTATATTGAAAAAGTAATATAGAAAAAGAATTATATATTTTGTTGATAACATTTGTATATAGTATGATAATGAAGCAGAAGAACAAGCAATACTGGACTACAAACTTAGTCGATTGGATGCCTTAGAAGCTAGATGGAGAGCTAATATGGAACATGATTCTGGATATTATGCTTCAAGCTACAGTTCGTGGTTAAATTATGGTACTTCTCTTGTAACAAACATTATCGAAAACCTTCAGTTGAACATTAAAGATGTTCACATTAGGCACGAAGATGATGTTACTTTACCGGATGGTAAACAGTTTTGTTTTACATTATGTAGAAAATATATATGTGTATATTAACTACGTTTCTTAAAATTTTACGATTCTGTTTTACAGACAATGCTGTTGCGTTTGGTATCAAAATTGGAGCATTAACTGCTCAAAGTTGCGATGCTAGTTGGATACCCGGTTCTACATCTTGGAATTTAACAGATGCATCTTTTAAACTAATGGAACTTGATAGTCTTTCTATTTATTGGGACCACGTGAAGAAAGATCAACTTTTCGGAGGTCTTAATCTAGGTGATCTAGCTGTAAGTTCAAACATTGAGAGTGTACATATGTGATAATTTTATTTTCATAATTTTATTATGAAAGAGAATGAATTTTAGATTGCCATGAGTGACTCTAAAAGTGTGCCGAAACAGCATATTTTATTACCAGTAAATGCGAGGGCTCACATTAAGAGAGATCGAACCGAACGTCCTTTAAGGTCTATTACTAAGCCACGTATTGTAATAGATTTGCTTTTGGACGAAGTACCGTTGTCTATAACGGACGTGAGTATAATCAATTAACGATCAAACATGAGCAATAATACGAATATATTTATATAATGTAACAAATTGCTTTTTTTTCAGGTTCAATATGAAGAGATGGTTAAATGTATCAAAGAACTCGAACGTATAGATCGTCGTAAACAACAGTGGCGTTGCAGACCGACGTTACCCATTAAAGAGGGTTATAAGGAATGGTGGAGATATGCTGCTAGATGTCATCTTGGCAGAGATACACTTAAACCTAAACTATCTTGGGAAGACATGCTTCTCAAAGCCAGAGAAAACGTTTGTTACGTACAAGTGTACACTAAATTGTTAGGTACAAAAACATATCAATTATATCTGCAAAATTCCATCTCGCAATAAAAGATTCGCAAAAGTTTAACGCGGATATCCCTTAAATGTTTATTGCGTTATTGTAGGTACGCCCACGTCGATTTTACCTCCTGAAACTAAGATGTTGAAGGAGAAAGTCGAATACGAGAGGAGTTTCGAGCAACTTCGAGTTTTACGGGAATTGGCTATGCACAAAATAAAACCCGTAAAATCGCAGCGAGAATCTAACGGAGAAGTACCGCAAGGACGCGGTATGCTCGAGCACTGGTTCCCGCAGTGGTGGGGCTGGTACTCGAAGACGTCTTACAGCAACAACGAAGCAACACCAAACGGAGGTAGTTCGACCACTTTCGACGGCGAGTTACTAGACGTTTTAGCGGATACCGTAGACGATGACACTTTACTGCGTCGCGATATGGTATTTGGACAATTCAATTTCGCTTTGGTGCAAGGCGCGATATCGTTGTGTACCGCGAAAAACGGCAACAACACTAAGACTGTGATAGAATTGAAATTTGAGAGAGTAAACTTATGTTACGAATCACGACCGAGATCCGGATCTCACAAGTTCTCAATCAGTTTGGGCGCGTTGTATCTGCACGATTTTCTCACTGAGAACTCTACGTTTCCTATCTTAGTGCAGCCGCAAGTCGCAGTGAACAGCTCGCGTGTTCGTAATTCGTCCGAGAAATTGACGAAGCAGACATCGTGTTATTTGTTCGAATTGATTTACGAGAAGAGACCGCTACATATTAGCGCGGATCACTTGTTGCACGTGTACTCGCAATCCTTGGACGTCGTGTATAATCCGTCTGTGATATACTGGTTGATAGACTTCATGTGTAAGCCGCACCGATCAGTGTCATCCAACCAGCAACTGCAGGCAATGAAACGTCGCACGAGAAAGCAATTAATTAAAAACTGGGAGCAAATTCTTGACGGTGATTTTGTGTACCGTTCTTCGTGGGATTTACAATTCAAGATATCCGCGCCACAGATTTTACTGGTAGAAAACTTCGTCGATTCTAACGCGGCCGTTGTGGTAGTCGACTTTGGCAAATTACACCTGTTGAACGACGCGAATCTTAATCAGGTGCCTTTGAAGTCGGAAATGATTAACGGCGAAGAGGGCGAGAAAGTCGAAGAGGATGAAGACGAAGAAGATGAGAGATACGAGACACCCTGCTCGACTCCGCCCGGGAGTCAAGAGAATGGTTCCCTTCACGACTTTCAGGGTCTATCCGAAACAGAATTACACAAGAAATTGTATGACCAATATTCGATCAATCTGGTGGACTTGCAGATTTTAGTGGGAAAGGTGAAGGACAACTGGAAACATGTTCGCACGAGAGGCATGTCAACTTTGCATTTTCTCGAGCGCTTCAATATTTCGTTGCAAGTAGAACGGCGTGTATTCACCACTTCAGATCCTAATTTTCCATCGGTTACAGTATCTGGTAATTTGCCAAGACTGGTGGTACACATAAATGAACAGAAAGTAGGCGCGATACGCTTAATGTACAATTTACTGTCAAGCTTTTCCAAGTCTGCTGGTATTCCTCCACAAACGGAAATTATTAATCTGAAAGAACCCGAAAGTCCCAGGAAAGAAGAGAATCTAGATCGTTCGTTGAGCCATGCGGTGATGGTACAATTTATTATCGATCAGATGACCTTCGAATTGCAATCGAGAGGTCGCAGCGTCGCAGAACTGCAAGTGTCTGGCGTTCGGGCAGCTCTTAGCAAGAGAATGACAGATTTGAGTGTCTCTCTGTCTGTCCACGGACTTCTCTTGGTTGACGCTCTTCAAGAATTCGGACCCGATTTCGAGCTACTTGTGGCCAGTCACAAACACGTCGGCATGGATAGCATTTCTGGCAGCTTAAGAGACTCCGAACCTACATCGCCTGTCTCTCCTGAGTCGCCAGAATCGCCAGACTTGACGAAGCCACCGCGATTGACCTCGCCTGTCGCTCTGACAAACGCACTGTCCAATTTGGCAAATAAAACTAAGAGTCCGTATTCGCCTAGAAACAATTCGTTAATCGGCTTAGAGAAGTTGGACTCGGAGGCGTTGATTGTTGTCGAGTTGACACTAGTCGACGATCCCATTGAAAATCTGAGGATGGCGAACATACAATTTAACAATCTCGACATCATAGCCAATCAAGAAACAATAGTAGAGTTGCTGGGTTTTTTTCAAAGGATCTTGCCATTGCACAAGTCGAGATCGGGAGCATATATCGCCGGTCGGGATGACTCTATCTCAAGTCAAAATATGGAGACGAGATCCGCATTGACAAGAACGGAGATTATTTTCGATTTTCATCGGTTGAACGTACTGCTCTTGCGCGCGATCGTGCAGGATAATCATTTGGTAGGACAGAAGATCGCCACCGCAACCATGTCGGACGCGCGCATACAAGCGACTTTGGCTGCGAATACGTCGATCTCAGGCTCTCTCGGTGGGGTACAAGTTCTCGATCAAACGTCGATCGGAAAGACTCATCAGCGAATAATTAGCGTAGGTAGGGATCCGTTAGCGGATCCTCCGCATCATCCTCTCGAACACTTCGCCGTTGGTTTGACCGATCAACAGCCGGAAGCGTTCAGATTCATGGTAAACAGAAACACCAGACAAACTAGCGAGGAAGACTGCGCGGAGATCGATCTCGATCTTACGATACACGTTGCCAGTGTCTGGTACACTCACGCGCCACACCTTATATCAGAGTTGCGCTCGTGTGCCGATGAATTCAAACAATATCTGAGCAACTTTGCGCGTCAAATCAGCGCGGCTGCTACCGATATGGCAATCGGTTTAGTGAACGCCGACGATTGGACAATTCCACCACGTAAACGTCTGCCGAGCATTTCCGCGATCGATCTTGACAACGCAACAAACATATCGTTAAAATTAGACGTACTTCTGGAAAGTCCTGTGCTCGTGATACCCCGTTCGTCGCACAGCAGACAGGTGTTTGTGGCCCATTTGGGCACGATGTCGTTGCGACACGAGCCGCATCTAGGATCCATGTCAAAGCACAAGGTTACGTTGGAAGTGCGCGATATGAATCTTTATTCCCTTGAGATATCCGCCAATGCTGGTCAATCTCAGAATAATCTACCTATGAGAGCCGAGGAAATGTATTCGTGTAAGGAGTCTGGAAAGCCGATATTGCACGACACAACACTCAAAATCCTCGTAGAGAAGCAGAACATGTTAACGCAGAGCATGAACTTTCTGCTGGACGATTCTTGCGGCGAATTTACGAGCAATAGTCCGATCGTACAGGTGCACGGAGCTGTGATAACGCCACTGAAAGTATCCTTATCGCGCGGTCAATACGAACAACTGCTCGACACGACTAATCGCTTGTTCTCCATGCCCACCACCGCCGCTGCCGTCGTCCCGGAATACGATCAAGTTGACGGAATACCCGACTATTCAGAAAAGCTCGATCTCTGCGTGAAAGTCTCTTTCGAGTTGCCAACCCTCAGTGTGATGCTGAAACAAGAGCATTTGGAACAATCTCTGGTTGAGCTGTCGATGCGTGACTTCGTCGTCAAGTACGAAAAGTTACAGAGAAACGAATCAAATGTGCAGGTTGCGTTGCGTTCTCTCTTAATGGAGGATCTTCTGTGTCCGGTCGACTCGCGACATCGTTACATGATGCGATCATCGGCGCCCGCACGTGCCAAATTGCCCACCGGCGTTTCGAAATCGTGTCCGGATCTTGTTTTTGCGCGCCAATACAAGACCATCTACAGTCGCAACAGCTTACCTGATCGTTTAGAAACCGCCACTCTGTACGGCGCGATCCCGGCACACTGGCGCAGAAAACCGACAATCTCGTCGGCCGACACACCGAACACGCCGCCACCATCGCCAGGTGGCATTAATAGCGAAGAAAACTTGGTGCTAATGAACATTACCATGACACAGCCTGAAGAGAAGTGCGTTCTTCCGGAAGATCGGTTCCATCGTAAAATGGTAACCGTAGACTTCAACTGCCTGGATTTAGTGATAAGCGTGGAATCGTGGATGGTAGTGTTTGACTTTTTTGGGATTGCAGGCTTGTCTGGAGCGACAAATAGCGAAGTTACCGCGCATCGAGCCACACCGGATAGCGATCGCACCGGCGCGAGCAAGGTAGACGAGAACAATTTGCCAGTGCGATCGGAAACCGAGATAGATGTAAGATCGCTAACACTAGTGTTGACGCAGCAGGAACGCGAGATAGCGAAAGCCAATGTGTCCAACGCCAGCATGCACATTCTTAAGGGAGAGAACGGCAAGACCAAAGTGTCGGGATCGTTGGGCTCGATGTCGTTACTAGATCTAACACCGCACGGCCGATTTTATCGCGAGAGATTTCTGTCGTCCGGCAGAAAGGCGCTCAACTTTCAGTATTCGAGCTATACCGATTACGAGGACCGACCATACGACGCACAACTCAAGCTCGAGATGTCTGCGGTGCATTACGTTCACACGCAGAGATTCGTGGCAGAATTACAGATGTTCTTCGGTCATTTCTCGCAACTGTGGAGCATCATGCGAAACCTACGATCCGGCGCTGGCGCCGTTATTGACATGAACAAGCGTGGCACGCGACTATCGCTTGAACTGCACGCTGGCGCGCCGGTGATATTACTGCCAGTAAGTTCCAGATCCGACCAATTGATCTTGTTGGATCTGGGAGAACTCACAGCTCACAACAAATTTGATACATCAATGATTGTACCAGACTGCTTGTTGGATGTAATGCTGCTCGAACTGGTCAATATGGACGTATACGCAGCACAGCGACTTAACTGTAGCGACTCATCGAGTCAAAACATGGACGAAGATGCTTTGATGGTAGGCGGTTTTTTAATCAAGAAAATGGGTTCTTCGTTACTCACAGAAAAGTGTCATTTGAAGCTACGCATAGAACGAAATCTTGATACCTATATCAGCCGCGACATACCTGATTTAAGCGTGCACGGAATACTATCGACGATGGACTGTGCCCTAGACCCGGCACAATATATGTTGATCCGCGGTCTTCTTTCTTATAACATCGGCGAGAATTTGGACGATTTGCGTCTGTTTGCGCAGAACTTGAATCAAACAGTGGAATACGCGATTCCGGTGGACAATCGTTCAAATATATGGACTCGATCCTGCATAACTCTAGAGTTGGTGAATGTCACGGTGAAGTTACATCCGAGTCACAACATCGCAGCACTGGCGTGCATCAATTTTATTAAGTCACGACTTACGTTGGATTCGTTAAGCGACGGCTCGCAAGACATCGATCTGGTATCGCAAGAAATTTTGGTCACCGACACGCGTTTCCAACACGAGCCGGCCAATCGGCGATGTAACGTGTTCACGCAAATTTTACAGCCGTTGAGAAACTCGATTAATCCCACTCAAGTCGGCACTGCAAAGGATCGTGTTCAGGCCGAAGTGCATCATCGAAAGCGCAAGTCTTACGCAGCGACCACAATCCTGCTGCATAGCATGCGACTGACCGCTATCTTGGACTGGTGGGAAGCCGTGCGAGACTTCCTGCTACTAAATTCTCCGGAACCGGAACCTATACTTAGCGCCATGCAGCTGTCACTTATCAATCAAGAATTTGAAACCATTGACGATGCCATCGCTGCTCCACCCGCCGTTGCCGCTACCACCGCTGTAACCGCTGCATCCATTGTACCGTTTGAACTTAAGATCAATATCACAGATTCTGAATTTGTCATCGTTGAGGACACTTCGATTCTCGACACCAATGCTGTGATTCTCAAGTCCACTGCTGTTCTGTCGTATCGTTCGACGCCGCAAGACGACGAGAAACCTCTTTCTTGTAATCTCTCACACTGCGAAGTGTTCTCGTGCGTCTTGGGTCTGGAAGACGACACCGCCTTATCGATTATTGATCCATTCGGAGCGAGCTTGGATCTAACTCAAGACAAATGCATGGAGATCCAACTGCAATCATTATGTGTGAGACTGAGTTACCATGACGTGACTATGTTTTCTAGAATGTTAAGTTCTCTTCCCAAGCAAACCTTATGGGCTAAACAAAGATCGAGCGAAGCAGTGACAGCAACGAAAGACAGCATGATGAACAGCCAAGTGTCGAAGTTAACCAGTTTGGGTTTTGCCGAATCTGATTGTAGAATTGCGTTGAGCTGTTGCAACGACCAGTTAGACGACGCCGCTCTCTGGCTAACGCAGAACGCAGAGCCGACAAGTTTTGAGACAGCTGTGGCGAGCAATGAGTCTATGTTTCGCATTGTGGAATTGCAAGCGTCCTGCATACGGATCTGTATTATCGATGACTGTCGCGATGCAGATGTACCGCTATTAGAAATTATGCTAGCGGACTTTAGCATGGAAAAGATGACTCAACAACCTGGTTTATTGTCGGCCACTTTCAGCGTGGATTACTATAATCGAGTGTTGAGCGGTTGGGAACCATTTATTGAACCTTGGCAAGCAAACATTCGTTGGGAGCAGATGCTCACCAGCTCGCTCGACCCAAAAAGACTGCACTTGTCGATTGATTCTAACGATTCCGTGAATGTCAACGTAACTCTGACATTAGTTGAATTGGTGCAAATGGTCAAACACAACTGGATGCAGGATTATTATTTATCCAACGGTGGCATGACCACTGGCAAATCATCAACAAAGGGACAAGTATATCGACGCCGATCACCTTTTATACCTTTTGCTCTAAAAAACGATACTGGCTGTAAACTTTGGTTTAAAACGTTTATTGCTACTGCGGATGACACGATAGACAGCACCGGCAAAACATCGTTTCGAGAAATGAACGTCTCACGCATAGATAATACATGGATAGAAGTGGAGCCGGGAAGTACCACGACATTCACGTTCGAAGGAAGAGGCAAGCTGAGACATCACGCGACACATATTGTCAGGAGGCATCAGATCGCGGTTCTGGTTGACGGATGGAAACCGGTGGATCCTGTAACTGTCGATCGCGTAGGCATTTACTTTCGACATGCAACCGCTGACATTGCCGGATCTCGAGTATGTAGCAATTCTTTCATTTTATTGTATATACATTTTTTATTTATATTCTCTTATAAATTATGCACATCTGTTTCAAAATGATAAAGTAATAAAATAATATTAAGTTTCAGAAAGCTAGAGTCGTGTTTGCTGTAGAGCTGGAAGGATCTGCCAGAAAGTTAGTTACTGTTAGATCAGCCCTTCAAGTGTCCAACAAATTATCTCATCCAATTGAGATAAGAATGGAGAAATCATTAAATCAACTGGAATGTCAGTTTCTTTATTTTTATCGAAATTGTTTTCTTTATTATGTCATCGACGAATAATTAATATGTTCTTTCAGATTTACCGTCGATTTCAACTTCCGTCGGACGAATTCTGAAAGTGCCAGCGCAGTCGGTGATGTCTGTGCCTCTAACGCATACCGGAGTGCAGATGTGTTTCAAACCGGTTATTTCGAATTATGCTTTTCAATATTGCATGGAATCGGTAGATTGGACAGTAGTTAAGAAGCCTTTGGAAGTAACGGAGGATTACATTACTTGTCGGACTAATCAAAATAACACATTCAGGTAAATTTTCTAAAATTTTCTTTTGATGTGATCGACCAACTTGTTGACACTGTTCTTTTTTCACAGAATGTGCGTGGCGATAAGGCGGAACAATTATCCTCTCGATTGCATGCAAATATTTCCAGCACATATGATTACAGTAATGGCTCCTGTAACATTGACAAATTTATTACCACACGAATTGACATATGATGCGGATTTGGAGGGCGGCAGAATTGCACCCGGCTGCAGTGCGGATTTGCACTGCGTTGATTTGAACGAACAATTGGAAATTACAATTCAATTGGACTATTATCCTGGAGCTGGGACGGTACATTAAATCATACACAATCTTATTACAGATATTTTACATTAAGCTAACTATATGTTTTATAGTTAGCGTTTTATATTTATACGACCAGCTAAAAATACGTGATGTTTTAGGTAATATTGCCACCGAACAGCTCTTCTTTCACTGCTCGTGTTAAACTACTCGATTCTGCCAGCAGAATACTCTATCTACAAGCAGCTGTGATCGTAGAAAAAGGTTCAGCTGTACAGATAAATATTACCGCACCTTATTGGATAATAAACAAGACTGGTTTGCCGTTAGTATTCAGGCAAGAAGGAGTCGGCATCGAGGCAGCGGGACAGTTCGAGGAACATGAAAGAGCAAGAATGTTTGCACCATTGCTATTTTCATTCAGCGACGAGGAAGCCAGTAGAACTTTGTCGGTGAGAGTCGGCACTGAAGTACATCCTTACGGCATACCACAGTGGTCTCAACATTTTCATCTACAGCCTGGAATTCATGTAAGTATACTAAAAAAAAATTAAATAAAATTCTCTCATAGATGTAGAGATTATCAGTATTTTACTTTTTATTTTTGTTTGGCAATTTTGCTGCTGAATAAAAAACGATTGGATCGCCTTAACTATTTTGACACGCGATATAATATAATATTTTAATATATCATAGGTTCATCGTCTGAGAATTAGTTTACGCGACGGTAGACCTGACAAAGTCTACTTAATTAGCGTAGCCACTCGCACAGCAAGAGGAAGATACAGAGCTACTACAGTAGTTACGCTATCGCCAAGGTACCAATTACACAACAAGTCGTCGTATACGTTAGAGTTGGCGCAAAAATGTTTCACAACAACTGTCGTAAGTTTGATGTCGATTTCGAGAAAATAGTCAAGGAAAAATTAGTTATTTTTCAACGTCAAATATGAATTTCAGTCAAATCCGGATGCTCAAGCAACGTATATAACGATCACACCCGATTGTCACATGCCCTTTCATTGGCCACGACTGGATAAAGATCTGTTGCTCTGCGTTAGAATCACCAACGTTTCTGATTGCATGTGGTCAGGAGGGATTAGACTAGATGACAATTACTCGTTAACTATTAACATTAGAGACACAAAGGGAAAGATGCATTTTCTGAGAGTAGATGTAGTGCTGCAAGAGACCACTTATTTTATTGTGTTCACTGACGCCGACACTATGCCACCACCTATAAGAGTAGACAATTTCTCGGAAGTTCCTTTACTTGTTAATCAGGTTAATATCTATATTTATCTGATGAATGTTGCACTTGTATTTTTTTACATCATAATATGTTATAATTTAGTATATACATATGTTTTTCTGTATGTATTTTATAGTGAGTTGATAAATATTTTTGTAAAAAATATCATTAAAATTAATTGCAAATTGGTACATATAGATTGGAGTTATCGATAGTCTACAATGGACCGTAAGACCACATTCGTCAGTACCATACGCCTTGGATGAACCAATACAAACTGCTGGTTTAGTGCTAACAGCACCTGGTGGTGTGACAGCTTCTTACGATTTAAATGCCCTTGGAGAAGGCAGAGGATTGACATATGAAAATTTTATTTATATTGCGCTTACAGGTAATGTATTTTGCATATAAATAAAAAGATTCTTCTCGCAACTTTTTGTATGTGTGTTCTTGAAGATGAATCAACTTGTTGAAGATAAACTTCTGATTTTATTTCAATAGGTACTTTCAAAACTGATTCCGATCTTGAGACAGGCGAGAATGATCTGGATCCATTGGATGTAGAAACTCAGAGATTAGTCTTGGAAGCTAACGCCAACGGTTCAGTCATTCTCCGAAGAAAACAATATGGCGATAGATCGCAACTTTGGAGAATGACTAGCGATGGGCAATTGCAGCATGAAGGTAATAAAACAAAAGAAAACATGTAAAAATGACATGTCAATTTTCTATAATATTACTTAAATCTCTCTCTTAGATTCACATTTGTACAATTCTAATGAATATCTCACTAATTCTAATGATAGGTTCTAGTCCACCAAGAGACAAACATTCCAGAGCTTCAGACACGATATACGTTTTGGACATAGCAGGCACCGCACCGCAACCGTTCACGTATTGCGCTCTGGCTTTGAAGAAGCCCGATCCTAGACGAAAATCGACACAAACCTGGCGATTCACCGACGACGGACGCCTATGCTGCGCGCATAAGAATATGTGTGTTCAGTCAAAAGACGGCTTTATGGGATTATATGAAGGTTGGAACTTTGCTTTCACTTGCACGCATTCACAGCGCTGCTGATTCGCTTAGTGGTTAGATCAGAATAATCACGTTATGAATTTTTTTTCGTCATTTCATATATTTTATCGTTCACAATTGTTTATTGCTTCAGATTGGTTCAACGTTACATATATATATTTGCTAACTATTGTTTTGAATGCGTGTTGTGACAAATCTATAATGCTTTTGTTTTTAAATATAGTAGTAGTAAGACGAATACGTACGATAAAGGCGTATTCATCTTATACTACTTAGAATTCATCTTTTAGTTGACATTAAGTATTTCTTTGAGGAATTAATATTATAAAATGTCAAACTTTGCGAAGATAATTTATAAGATTAATGATCTATCGATACAAAACTTACGACTTTATGATATTTTTTCTCTTTCTCTTCTACAACTTAAGTCTATAAATCTATCTCGAGTTGTTTGTATAATTTGTATATCTTTTTTAAGATCTTTTTATATTCTGTCATTATTTCTTTCTTATCGCTTGTCGACTTTTGACTAGAAAGATCTAAATGAATCATGAAATGTTGCAGGCGGCAGTGTCGCCCGTTGGCAAATGTGTACGTATAGTTTCTGAGTACACATTAAAAATTCGACGATTTTATAAGAGAGCTTATCCATAATAAGCGAGTTTTTAAATTCATTAATTTTTCAATCGCATTATGCGCAACGAATTGATGAATTAAAAACCTCGTTCTAAATATATCGCGTGCTATAATGTGCTTTTTTGTCTTTTTGTCTTTTTTTTTTTCATATAAACGCTTCTGCTTTGCATATCTTTTTATAAATAACAGCGTGAAATATAAAAAAAAAAGATTTTTTCTAACCGAAAAAATTTGTCAATATTATGCGTTATCGTATTTTGACGTATCATGCTTTTGCACTCGCAAGCTTGTCGACTCACGCAACATTATCGTGTATATTTTTGCTTGTAATGAAGAAAATGTTCTTCATCTTTGTTAGGGAGCGAAGCTGTATTAGGTCCTCTAATGCCTAGCAATCCACCACCCATCGAGCAACGAGTGGGCAGACAAAAGTTGCGGCCAGGGTCTGGATTTTTATCGGTTAGAGTGACCACTGATGGACCTACTCGCGTTCTTCAAGTTCTGGACATAAAGGAAAGAGTATGTGTCAGCTTCGGCTTAAAATTCAACATTTGAGCTATGTTATTTGCTCAGAGGCAAATAACAGGCATGCGCTATTTCACGTATTATTCATACAATTGCAAACCGTAGTTATTAATAAGATATTCAAATTATTGATGTGTGTGTTTCAGAAGAAAATGTTTGCGTTGCTCGAAGAACGCGATTGGTCGCATATCGCCGTGAGTCATCGGCCTACTCAGATCGATGCCGACGTAAAGAAATCAGATTCTGGTGAATTAGATTTGACAGTGAATCTATCGGCTGGCCTCGGATTGTCTATTGTATCACAAAGACCTGTGGAGGAGTTGTTGTTCGCGCGACTAGCTGGAATATCTTTGGATTTATCACAGAATCCGTTAAATACCACATTGAATTTGAGCGTTGGCGATGTGCAAATTGATAATCAATTGTTTGAGGCACAATGCACATCTGTTTTATTTGTAACTCGATCATCCCGCACGGAAGACGAGACGCGACCAGCTCTTCAATTAGTGGCAGAAAAACTGCAGTCAAAAAATCAAAATGCCGAGATATACAAACACTTTATAGTAAGCGTGAAACCTTTATGCGTACATTTAGAAGAGAAATTTATTTTGAAATTAGCAGCATTTCTCGGAATTGGTAAGTCAGAGCTGGAAGTGCCGGTCGACGAAAATGATTTTAAGGCGCAAAGAATTATCTCAGAGGTATCCGCTGCACACGCTAAGAGATATTATTTTGGCACTCTGAAGCTTGTTCCTAATCAGGTGTGTAGACGTCAACATCCGTGGCAAAAGTTTTATGTCTGTGTTGCGATAATATTACAAATTCATTTTGCATAATATATGTGTAAACTTTTTATTTCTTTTTTCTCTTAGGTAAAGCTTAGCGTGCTCACTACAACAAAGTTACCACAGCATCTGCAAGCTGTAAAAAGAAAGTTGGGCCTAACTCTGATCAACTTTGAAAATGCCACTATTGAATTAGAACCGTTCGTTAAAAAACATCCTTTCGAGAGCAGTCAATTTTTGATACATTCCATCGTAAAACACTATAAAGATGTATGATGATGCTTTCAATATAATATAATGTTAACACGTATTTTTTTTTTATTTATATACATGAATTTTTGTGTTTTAGGAATTAAAATGGCAAGCTGCGGTTATTCTAGGTTCCGTAGATTTCTTGGGAAATCCTCTTGGATTCATGAATGATGTTACAGAAGGCGTTTCCGGCCTTATCTATGAAGGCAGCGTGAAGAGTCTAGTAAAGAATGTGACGCACGGTATTTCGAATTCGGCGGCGAAAGTTACAGAGTCTCTATCCGATGGCTTGGGAAGAGTAATCATGGACGAGAGGCATGAAGAAGCTAGACAGAGAATTCGAGCCAACACTACAGGTAGTAGTGATCATTTGGTGGCTGGTTTAAAGGGATTCGGTTTTGGTTTATTAGGCGGTTTTACTAGTATATTCAAACAGACTTATGACGGCGCGTCTAATGAAGGTTTTCCGGTACGTATTAGTTTATACTAATGCATAAAGAGCCTTTTAATATTAGATATGATAAAACATTATAATATCCTTTAATATTATGTATATATATAATTAATTTTAGGGTTTTTTCGCGGGTTTTGGAAGAGGAGTAGTAGGCACTATAACGAAACCCGTTGTCGGAGTTTTAGATTTGGCAACGGAAACAGCTACTGCTGTACGAGAAACAAGTAGAAGGTAATATAATTACTTTAGATATATAGTGATTATATAGTAAAAAAAGAAAAAGAAGAGTGATCGTACTAAGTATTTATTAAAATTTGAATTTTTCAGCGCCAGTCGCACCATACCGAAACGTGACCGACCGCCACGTGTTGTCAGTGGTTCTACCGGATTGCTGCCGCCATATAGTCGTCAGCAGGCTGAGGGTCAGGAGTTCCTGTACAGTATTAATAATCGTGACTATTCCGAACTCTTCGTTGCATATGAATGCTTGTGTAGCGGCGCAGAAAATCTCAAAGTGCTTGTGTCGAACGAGAAAGTGCGCATTATTTCAGGCGGCACAAAAGCAGTAGTAACTGAAGTCAGCTTGGCAGATCTTTTATGTTGCCAACCGATGCAAAAGCTGCAAAGCAATAATATTACTTTGCATTATATAGAATTAGTATCTAGATTTGATTCGTCAGCTGCTGTCAATCTTGACGGAGCTGAATTATACAGACGACCGAAAGTGCGCTGCGACAACGAAGAGGTAGCAAAACGCGTAAGTATAAAAAAAATAACAAATTATATAGAGAACATATTTTATTATATAATTTTAAATAAACTACATATTTCTCTTGTTAATTAATCTAATTGCACATATTTCTTTCACGTTGTAATCTTTATTTTTTTAAGCGTCGTTACAAATCAATTTGTTTTTGTTACAACCATAGGTATCACGACAAATCAATTATGCCAAAGGAATGCATGAAGAACGCAGTTTGACGTTATCATCGTCGGATAATATGTTGGATGACGTGCAATATTACACATAATTGTACAGACAAATTATACCGTGATAGTGTCCAGTCTTGTTTCCGACTTGGGGTTTTCACGGATTAACTCTAGTCAAGTTCCAAATTTCTCTTTTGTAGAAGGCACAGAATCAGTAATCGCGTTGAGTTATATTTAACATTAGAATTTCGAGACAACGGTTACGCTTGACGTTTTAAGTTTCTAAGAAGACTGATGCACAAAGCTCTTGATCGTAACTTGATTCTTCTTGCAACTGTGTATATAGGCAAGCAGATAGCACAGAAAGTTTTGATACAAAAAAGATAAAATGTAAAAATGTGAGATGTAGACTGCAAGTTAAACACTAGAGATATTTTTTAATAATGTATATATGTATATACAGGGTCTTCCTATAACAGTACTGCACTAAAACATCTCGAAAACACGAATAATAAAAACTATGTAAGAAGTGAAGGTAAGATTTAAAAAATTTTTAAATAATTTATGAGCGATAAGTACGAATTTGGGTGGATTTTCCAAGATTATGTGACGGTAAATATCTTAAACAAAAATTCGTATTTTTCTTACAGCTGACGTTGAGATGTTTTTAAAATGGTATAACTTAATACTTTTTAGTTAAACACTAAAGTTTGAATACCAGCCAGCATTATATCCTGTATATACTTATGTACATATGCATACGCATGAGCGCGCAAATATATGTATGTATGTAATGGTTTTTTAATTCCTCGATTTTGCACTTGTACAGAAGTTTTGTCTTAAAATCGATCTTTTCAATGAGATTTTAAAAGTAATCGTTTAAAGAAAATTTAATGAGAAATTATAAGTTATCTTACGAGAGTTTTTAAACTCAAAACAAATTTTGTTATGCCTTTATAATTTTTAATTACTTATAACACTAAACATCGACTTTGAAATACGATTGTAAGAGATACCATTCTTTTTCATGATATTCATTTTCATATCTCAGTTTCTATAATTACACAGTGAATTTAAAGATACATGAGATTTACATACATATAGGCTGATATTCATAGTCTGACATTATGTTTAAGATTGTCTTACGCTGTATATAGAAAAAATTGTTTTATTGGCTACAGACAATCTTAAGATTACCCTTAAGATGATCGGATTATGAATACTATAGATTAAAATTGTTCGACACTTGGTACATGTTACGAAAGAATCTACTTAACGCAATATATTAAAGAAGTAATTAAATTAGTGCTTTTATGTGTGGAAGTTGATAAAGCTTATATAGTTTCTTTACATTTACTAAGTACAGGTATTACATAGGATGTATATTTATTTTTTTTTTTGAGAGAAAGATTTTTTAATGACATAGTTTTGTTTTAATCATGTACATTGTTTTTTATATACATTATATTTTTTGCAATATATAATTATATTTTTTGGTTTGTATTATTTACAGATATAAAAAAAGAACAGACTGCTTCAAGCAACGTATCTCCTTTATAAGAAAAAATGCAATAATTTTGCTTAATTTTTATCTCTTTAGTAAAAATATAAATTGCGATCAAAGTAGCTGCAAATACTTTGAAATGTTGTTCTATCTTTATTCTACATTTGCTGTAATAAAGATAGAATAATGTTTTCGAAATATTTGTAGCCCTAATTGATAGCGATTACAGTTAAAAAAAAACATGAGAAAGAGAGAGACAAAATGTGAATGTTATAAAAAAGCGTTATTATTTAAAAAGAGATAAAATATTCAAGCAATATATTGTATGTGTTTTTTGTGCAAGACATTAGAGATACTATTTGGAAACAATCTGAAATGATATTTCCCAAAAATTCTTATTTATTACTTCAAATTTCGTACTAATAGTTTTTTTTAGATAAAAAAATATTTTAGAAGAATTTTTTGATTACTTGAAAACTAAAGTAATTTTCTAACATTTTTTTATTTTTGTTATATGTTTCTTATATTTTTAGTTTTTCATTTTTTGTGAAATAAGTTTTGGTGAACAAAATGAGAATTGTGTATATCTAATATGTACCTGAAAATTGTCGATTAACTTCGAAAATTAAATTTAAGTGGTTTTCAAGTTTTTTCTTTATGATTAACTTAACAAAAACTTACTAAACAGTTTATACGAAGGAAGTAAGAGTGTTCTATATTAAACACATATATTTGTTTGCTCCTAACAAAGTTCTAATTTTGCCTGACGTTTTTAACACAAATGCCTAAACGAAGAGAAATTTGTTTAAGATTAAAAAGGATAATAATGTCCTATTGTGCATGTATAAAGGGAAGAGGGTAGAGAAGACAATATTTTAATCAAAATTTGATATTCTCTACTATGTACAGAATAAAGTTGATTTTTTTCACATACATAGGAAATGGAATGTAACAGAAAAACGTGTACATATGTAAACTGTAAATATCTTTAAGTAACATGTATATATACATATATATTTAAATACTTTTGTAAAGTTGAGTGCTATAACGCAAAAAATGACGTATTTGTATATATCACATGTTGATACCTGTTAACCAGAGTAATAAATGTTACACATCTATACTATACAATTTTTGCTTAATGCATCCATATTCTATGGATCTGATTTTTGAATATCGCGCGCTGCGGCGCGCGCATTCGATATTTCGAGAATCGCATTATCGCGCTTCGATATATTCGGATTGGTGCATAGCAGCGCACAGTTCACGGCCAACGCGTGAGGTGACCGGAATTATGTTCGAATTGCACTGTATTTCACGCGCGCAAATATCGTAAATTGTAAAGTATCTCGAGCGTTCGCGATGATACATGAGATAAATATCCTGCATCAAGGAAAATAACATCAAAAACTCATCGCCGCCTTTTCGGACGGTGATGCACAATGAAACTACCATGTTCACGAGTCTTCCCATACGTTTCTAGTTCTACATAAAGCAAGTACGTATAAAAATCAAATATACATTGAGTGAATATGTAATAAATCTTTTATATATTATGATTCGCGCTTGATTGTTATATAACGTTATCGCTCTTTCATTCTTTGCGTTAATTTTTTAAAACAATTCTCAAAAAACAAAAAGTAGATGAATATTAAAGTAAATGTAGTATATAAAATGCAAATTATATTGAAAACAGTGCGAAATGATGCAAATTGTGAAATTACAAGATCGCAAAAAAGCAGAAAACAAACAAGGCAATGGCAGACGGAAGGAAACGTGCGAGGATCGACTGCGATGTGCAATTGTTATGTCTGGAACCGGCGAGAATCTCGGACGAGTCTCACGGATACGGAAAATATTTTCGGATATCCCGTGGAAACGGTATCTCTGGAAACCGTCGACAAAATTTCCCGCGATTTTTGGGATTCGAAAGTGTTGATACAAAGGAACAATTTGAACGCGAGACGAATTCTTCGCGGATGTGCCTTGCTGTGTTTTTCGAGAAAATTGTACATACGCGCAGCATGCAATGACACGCACCGAGGCGGACGAACCTCAATGGTCTTACTGTTTCGTCGGCTACCAAGATGCTTTCTGTAAGTTATCAGTTTGAGAAGAAAACCATCTTTGAGACTATAATCTTTTCTTCCTTCGTTTCATTCACAATTTACGCTTTCAATGCAGCAAAAGCAGATAAGTGGTAATGAATGAAAAATTTACTTATGTACATTTATAATGTGTACATTTTAAATATATAAACATGATAAAATTTTAGGTATACATATAATTATATACAATATTATTAATTAGAAGTTTTTATAATTTATTTTTTACATAAATTATGTAATAATTATATATTATTTGGGAATAACACAAGTATGCATAATTTTAGACAAAAAAATAGGAAAATAGGAATAGTTGGTCTTTAATTACGTCATTGGCGCAGCTGCGCGCGCAACGTCTTCTGCGCGCTGCGCAATGGCGTCCGAAAACCGCATTATGACACGCGGGCACGCGTTTTCATCGCAGCAAGCGTTTATCAGAAACTTGTCTTTATCGACTGAACCATTTAACCGATAGTGATTTGATCAGAAACACTTGTCGTTGCCGCATATTATTACGATTTATGTATCAAAGTAATTTTTGCAATGCGTTCGACTTTTTTATGGCGCGAGAAATTCGAAATATATATATGTTATATTTCTTAAACACCGTTGCGTTGTAATAACGCAATACAAAGGGACTTCTCTCATCGACTTTCTCATCACATTGCAAATAAAATCAGTTAAATCGCGGTTTGTTTTTAAGATCTCTTGAAAAGAAAAATAAAAAAAAAATTACTTAATAGCATAAAAAAAGCACAATTACATGTATAAAGAAATTGTGTAGAAAGATTATATTATGTTTACAATAAGATATATATTCATATACCTCTCAAAAGTAATACGCGATACTTGAGAGATATAATATTAATTCATGTAACGAACGCTCGAACGCTAAACGATGAAAAATAATTTTTAATTTCACGAATAATAATGTTAACGCGAAGGAAAACAATGCCCGCGGTACGACATTTTTATGCACACGGCCCTGATCGTGACGCGGTCAGTGATGCCGTAGTCAAGGCGACCGTAGCAGCAGACAAGCAACACTACTCCGGCCAGCCGTCCACAACAAAGTATTGAGGTTCGTCGGAGTGTGTCGCTCCGCGCTCTCTTTTTCGCGCTTTGTGCCGGTATTGTGCGAGCGAGCGCAACCTACGAGGCGAATCTCGGTTTCCTGGGTGATAAGTCGCTTACGAGAGCGAGGAAGCAACGAGTCGGTTGAGCAAAGGAGTGCGCGAGAGAGAGCAAGAGGGACTGAGAAGGGGAGAGAGAGAGAGTCTGACGACGACGACGGCGACGACGGCGACGGAGAATCACGTCGTTCGGTCGCGCAAGTGCGCCCGGGCGCTCTTACTTCTCAGCATACGCCATTCATGAAGACAGGTGAGTGAAAAACGATTCAGGCAGATTTAATTGGATGAACCATCCCCCGCAGAATCTCGTGTCAGGCCGACGGACACGTCGCCGTCGTCGCCTGGCGAACATCTCTGTAACAGCTGATGCGGTTTCATTTGTAGACAATTGCAGAACATGTTTGTAAGTATAATCGCAGAAAAATTTGAAGAGACTGTCAAACTTTAAACAGGATTTTAAATTCTTAGTGATAAACATGAAGCACAAGGAAACTGCTTACTGAAATCAAATAACAAATTTGTTTGAGGAATAGACATATATATACATGTATATGATATAGATATACACAAAATGTTTTTAAAAAAGGTAATATTATTAAAGTAACTAGTGATCCATCTTTTTAAAGAGAAACAAAAAATAAAATTTGAGCCAGCTAGATTTCTTGTTAATTGTTTTATATTTCTTTATTTTATAGTACATAATATCAGTTTTCTTTTTTTTTTGTATATATATTATAAATATTTTGTGTGCATATAATGTTAGAAAATTAGCATATGAGGATAACAGGGTAAGATTTTTGCAGATCATTGGCTTCATAGATTCCCCCAATGCATTGGTGATTCCATTATGTCATACCTTCTATAGGGGAAATCTAATGTGTGGAGGAGCTATATAAGAATTCCCAATTAAAACAGGCTTATCAATTATATCAATGAGTTCTCCCAACTGTAATTTACAACTTTTAGTAGTTGATATCTTCAAACAGAAGAGAGAAAGAGAAAGAGAAGATAAAAATTATATAAAAAATTGTTTTGCTTGCTTTGCAACAACTTATTTCAAAATTAATCAGAAACAATTCTTGGAAGTAGTTTATTATCATAAATTATGTGTTGGTACTATATTTAATTTTTTGATGATTCACACTTTGATATAATTTTTTTTTTTTCACTAATATTTGTCATTTGATTTCACGCTATCTACTTCTTATCTTTGCCATTTCACTTTTCAACATCTGCATAAGTTCTCACCCTCTGAGTGAGTTTATCTCATTCCAGGTGCATTATTTCCATAAAAAGAAACAGCGTCGAAAAGTAAATTATATTACGTGTGGAAAATTAATTTGTAGACATAGAGTCAATATAGATTTAAGTACACATTATTTTGCATCTAAATTATACAAAAAAATATATAAACAGAGTATATATAAAGATACGTTATAGGCATATATGGGTAGAAAGAAGTAAAGAACACAAGTTTATTCCCATCAGCCATGCATAACAGAGGCCAGGTGCACTTATAATATACGTGTCTGTAAAGGTAACAAACACATAGACTGTCATATCAAGTCTGCTTGTAACATTTGCAGTAAACTCTATGTACTGGATATCTCCCTTAGTCTAAATATAATGATAAGAGTGTCCAAAAAATAACAGAAAGAACAGATGTTTTATAATTTAATTTAGATAGAAGAGAACATGTGCCAACAACACATGTAGTAGTTATATTGAAGAGAATTTTCCAGAAATTTTTTTATTAGAAAACATTTAAACTTGTAAAGTATACGTATAGTTTTAAACAACAAAATATTTTCTTAGTTATTCTTTATACACACGTACAATGATCTTAAGTTTGATTAAAAATCAGAATTAGGCAGAATCATGTTGATGTATTAGCAAATTTTTTCTCTATATCAAGTCTTCTTTATTAAGCATCGATTGCTGCAGTGTATCAAAACAGAAAAAAAAACTTGAGATCGTGTTACAATATCAAGTAACGATGTTATGATGTTCTCATCAAAATACAAGTTATAAGGAGAGAGAGACTTCTGTGTAGCTTATGCCATGTATTTTATATCAAGACTTTAATGATAAAAGAAATAAAACATTTTTTTTAATTTTAATAACAGTAATAGTATAGAATTAAATATCTACGCACATAAAAAGAAAAAAATTTACGCATGCCGTTTTTCGAACATAAATATAGAAGCGTCCGTGAGCTGCTTATTATCAGCCCCCCTTGGCCATCCTTAGCGAAAAGAGGGTGCGCGCACAGTGCTCAGGATAATTCTCTCTAATTGCTTTCGTGATCCAACCGCCTTCATTGATACCAGTTTCAACCCCCTTAAAGCGAACCTTGTGTCCAGTCACGCGTGCCGCGCTTTCTGGGACCACCCTCTTCGCCCTCCCACTCGCAGCAATTTCTTTCCCCTTGATACATTGTGTTCGGTACCTGCCGCCCCAACAGGTACCTCGGTGCAATAAACCATGATACACGCGCGTAATAATGGCAGTGACGTGGTACGTTTGTATCGCGAGCCCGCTTACGGGGCTTCCCTTTGATCTGCGGATTATTGAATGCGCCACACCTGCGGGAAAGTACGGTACAATTGCGAACGAGCCGCGATATAGGTTAGGACGGCGGCCGCCGCGAAACACGGCCGGGAATTTTACGCATTGTTGTTGCTCGATGACCCTTTTCGGAGCACTGTTGTTTACGAATTGGTTCTCGGAGTCGGGAACCCGGCGGATGAGAAATTTCGCTTTGAGATTTTAGAAAGTTTTTTGTAGCGTTTCGCTTTTCTCTCTAGCGTCTACTTATGGACACATTTGCTACTGTATTAGCATCTTCAGGTGAATGAAATTTATTGACATTCTTGTAATAGCCACTATATGAAATATTGTTATTGTTCTATTTGTAATAAAAATTAAAAATTAAACTAACGCGTGATAATATTTGACAAGATAATGATCTTTTTTTAATAAATGAAGTTTAATATATAAATAATGTTGAATGTTTTTAGGCTGTATAATAGTTTTCAGGTTTTTTATAATGTAATAAAAGAAAATTTTGTAATGATTTTGTCATGTATTTCTTATATTGAAAAGATATATTTTTTATCTTATGAATAAATAAACTTGTTACATTTTTTTCTCATGAATATAAATTTAAATTTCAAATATGTATTTTGGTTTGATAAATTGATATTAAAACAAAACTTGTGTGTGCAGAAATAAGTACATTGTTCTTAAGAATCTTGTCACTCGCAGAATCCGGCAGGAAGATGTTATTGATATTTAGGCAAGAGGGTATATGCGCACATCATTCTGTTGTAGACTCGTCTCTCCAACAGCGGGGAGGTAGCAGCAGTGGTGGTGAGACAGTAGGCGTAGAGAGAGGTGAAGGAGTGATTGCCATGACTACGACAGGAGCCCAGTACGCTCTCGCAGCAGCATCCACCGGGGCTAACAACAGTGGGGGTGGCTCAACGGCAGTAGGGGTGGATTCCAAGCCAAGCGTGGTTGTCGTGACTACTACTTCCAGTTCTAGCGGTGGTGGTAATGGCGCACAGACTCAGTCAGGCAGAGGCCAGCAGCTTATCACAGTCGTGACAAGCCCAGATCCCTCCAGTCCAAGCAATCTGCAGCCTATCCAGGTTGGTGATATTATTCTTGCATTATCTTTGCACATATCATGCCTTTTACTGTGATTACCAAGAAAAATTACTTGTTTTTCAAGAATTTTCTAAGCATTGTGAAGATAATCATGTGTCAATATTCAGCAAAATATAAATGTGACATATTATTTTCTCTTCTCTTCTCCATCTTTGAGATATATTTGTGCATTGTTTTATTGTGAAATTGGTGAGCATACAAGAAATATATATAATAGAGTAAAAAAGATATACGTAAAAAATTATTACTGTAACATCTGTTTATAATATATATTCTGTAGGTGTTGTACAACCAATCTGATAACACGTTTGAACCATCTGCTCTTAGCAACTGATAACAGAGTGATACGCACAAATGTTGAAGTAAAATACAAATTTAGAGTTCTTTCAGAATTCAAACTTACATTGTATAAAAATATTTGTGTTTTGTATAGAAGGCATATATGATTCCTTTTCTTGTTTTTATTACAAAAACAAGTTGTGGGCCAAGAGAGCACGCATACTATAAATAATAATTTAGTTATTGGTTCAGGATCCGCTTGAAACAGCTGCAGATTCTTCCAACGGCTCAGCAGGTACACCGTCACATGTTACAGCACAAGTAGTGGTTAACACCACTCATTCAAACCAGCACACATTAGTGGATTCTGACGCCGCGTCTACGTCAGCCGGTACTATTGTCAGTGATTCACCACACTACATAACAGTCACAGGTAATAAGCAAGTAAAATATATTTTCTATCTGCAATTCAAATTTTAAGAATTGATCCTTGCTTTCACCTTACTGCAACGTAAATATTTAAAATTTAAAACAAGAGCAAATAAAATTATAAATTGCTAAGTACAATAAACTGCAAGTACTTTTCGGTTGTACAACAAACTTCGAATAAGTTGTTTGCGGTGAGTATATAGGGATCAGTTTGAAAAATTATAGTGTTTGAGTAGAGATTTGGCCCTTTCCATGCTGCCGAAAAATATGCACTTCTGTATTTCTACTCTGACCACACTAGGCACCAGTGATACAACATCCTACGCGTCCCTCACATCGGCTGTAGGTGAGGGCAGAATATAAACAGCATGCTTTATATGTTTTTATATTTATATAGTGTTTCTTTTATATAAATTTCACAATTTTGTAGAGACTCACAAAGAGTCTGCGAATTAATTTTAGTTTCATTAATCAATATTATATTATGTTTTCGCAATTTGTTTCTCCATGTCTCCAACGGATTTATGCGCGTCACGTTGTAAAAGAATAAACAAGATACATAAATATAAAAATTGTCCGATTTGAAGTAGTTTTGAAAAAAAAAACTACTTTTACTTTATTTAATCGTAGGTTTAAGACAGTTTTAATGATTTTTGATAGTGGAAAAAATTCCAAAGATTACATTTACAGTGATACGTTGATTATATTTATTGCACTTGATGTGTATGTCAGTTGTATCTCAATTGTACATAAGCTTTATGTGTCGACATATATATACATATATGTGTATAAAAGTGCACGATGTATTCCAAATATATACAATCACATTCTCTGTTTCAGTGTCTGGTGACGGAGAGGCGGTGGGGTCCGAATCAGTATCTCATCCAACTTATGTTCAGTATGTTGAAGGGGATGGGTCCACGTATATACCGGCGAATGGCCAGATGTGAGTTAAAATGTTAAAAAGAGCGTTGATTAAATCAGTTTAAAATATAAAGTTACACGAACTCTGTCACATTTATTTTCTATAATAATCATGTACATATTTCTCTCACTTGAAAAAACACGTCTTTTACTACACGTCTTGTAATGCATTAAAAAACAGTTTGCAAATTTAAAAGTATTATTTGACGTTTACTTCTCTTAGTAAGGTAAATTTATGCAAATTAACCAGCGCGTACTTTACAGGAATCGATTATCTTCTTGAAAATCACATAGCTTTCGTATCAGATTGTTATGAAAATTGAGTTTCTATTTTTATATTCTATTTTTATCATAAAATCTCGTAAATACTTTCAAACTGCGAGTCAACCGCAAATGTTTACAAGTCGCTTTGTTACGATGTTTATTTATTTATTTATTTTTTTTGTTAATTTCACAGGACATATCCTGTTTATGCTGTCGGAGAAGCAGGAACGATGTACACACCGGCTTCCGGTCAGTACTACACTCCGGCAACAACACCAGTAACATATGCGCAGGTAAAAAAAATCTTATGTTCGAAAACTTATGATCTAATAGCAGCGGTAACAATTACAATATTATCGATGCCTAATTATATTCTAAATTGCGTTAGGGCTCAAATTCGACTACCGGACAACTATTATCACAGGGGAACGGCACGTACTTGATTCAACAGAGCGTGGTGGATGGAGATCCGACCACTCAAGCGCTTATATCTGCGGCTGCTGCGGCGCGCACTAGCCCGCAAGAAGAAACGGCGGTAAGATTTTGCATGTTTCACAACTACGTCTTCCCCTCGGACTGCTTTTCTCTTTTTTAGAAGCTGAGCAAGTACTAGTTTCGGATACATTGAATGAGAGATTAATGCGATACAAAATATGTATTTTGCGTCTTATTTCTGCAGGCATGTGTTCTGCATGATAGTACGAGTTATCGAAATTTTGTCTCAAATTATTTACACACATCAAAACTGTGTCGAACATAAAAATATATATAGCTAAGAATTTATTTGGTAAGATTAGAATCGAGATTTTTTGTTTTTAAGAAATAAGCAAATTTCACACAATAAATTTTTTATTTCAAGCGACATTTTGTAGATATCTTGTACAGATATGTACAAGTGCTGATATATTCAAATTTTAAGATAACTCGTATTCCAATTCATTCCAACTATTGTGACAGTTTGCAAAAACAAACCTGCAAAGTATTCAAGATAACTTTATCAGTACACGGGGGTTAACAAAGCATCGGTGTGTTGGGTTGTTCAATAGGAAGCTGTGGTTAGCGGGGGTGGCGGGGCATACTTGATCAGCGGTAATTCTGGAGGTACCAATGTCACCGTGGAAGAGGCTGCAGCAGCCGCGGCTGCAAATATGACGCATGCCACTAGAGTCTCCCAGGCCACCGTAAGCCAAAAAACTCCTTAGTTTTCTGCTTTGTTTGATTGACATACTAATCATTCGTTTTTTAGTTCTATTTTTAGCATGTATATTAATTGATTTGTCTTGAAGATATAGTTTTAATACATGGTTAATGTAGTTTAAGTTTTAAAGAGTTTTTGTTTGGAATTTTTAGAAAAAAAACATTTGCAATTGATATTAAAAAATTGTTGTGCAACTAATATTTATGTGTTTGCTGTTAGTCAATAATAGTTTTAATAAAATATTTTTTGGCATATGGAACATACAAAATTCTTTTTTGTACATAGATAGTATCATATATATTTTTATCTCTTTCTACATATATATATATATATAAGTAAACATTAATTGCAAAAAATAATTATATTCTTTTTTCATTTTTTTAATTTTATTTTTGTTATTCATTATGTATTATCAGTATACTATATTTGTAAAGTTATGTGAATAAAGTTAATATGCATATAAACAGATGCAGTGGTTGCTGGAAAATTACGAAAATGCTGACGGTGTCTCTCTTCCAAGATCAACTCTCTATAATCATTATATAAGACATTGTACTGAAAATAAATTGGATCCTGTGAACGCGGCCAGTTTTGGAAAGTTGATACGAACTGTGTTTATGGGTTTGAGAACTAGACGTTTAGGAACGAGGTGAGACAAAAGTTTCAAAATTATTTAAAAGATCTCAAGAAATGCTAAATTAACACATTTTATTACATCGTGTTTTGATTATTTTTCAATTTTAGGGGAAACTCAAAGTATCATTATTATGGGATTCGCATCAAACCGAATTCGCCTCTGATCATGTTGAACGAGGATGGTACACCGAAGCAGCAGCAGAGCGCGAACTCTCAAACTAAGCGTTACAAATTCTCTAATCAAAAGCAAGAATCATCTTACGAAAATAACAACACACATGCTAATGCAAATATCTCCACGAACTCTTCGCCGCCGCATTACCATCAGTATCTCGGTGAAGCGAGCGGTGCTATTCCTGATTTTCCGGAAATCTTTATCAGTCACGATTCGACACTGCCAGAGGATTGCACGCTCGAGGACATCGACACGTTTCGCAGCATATACAGAGAGCATTGCGAAGCGTTTTTGGACGCGGTGTTGAATTTCGAATTCGCCACGGTGGAGAGCCTCTGGAGAGAATTCTGGCGCAGCCAGGACAATAATAACGGTGACGAATGCGAAGAAGAGAAGTATTTATCAAAGTAAAGATCTTTATTAGCTACTTAAATTTATAGTATGAAAGAGTTATATACATTTTCCCACATTTGCGTCATGTATATATAATTAAATATATAAAAATTATATACGTAATTATATATTGTATGAAATCTTAGCGTAAAAAAAACAATTTTCATCTTTCAGAACCAAACTATATCAGATGTGTAAGTGCACAGGAGTACAAGATTTTATCAAAAAGGTTGACTTTACGTTCTATCAGAATCTAGTTGAAGTATTAATACCTAATGTATTGCGACCAATACCAAGTATGTTGCAGTGTTCATTATATCATTACTCTGTTTAGTAATTTATACATTTAAAGTTTTATTTTTGTCTCTGACAAGGTTCTTTGACGCAGTCTATTCGAAATTTCGCAAAAGGACTAGAATCCTGGTTACAATCAGCTATGGCCGACTGTCCTGAAGAAATGACGCAAATTAAGGTATTATAATTTGAACTCACAGCAATAAATATTTTTAAATATAAAGTGATTTTTTGAAATTTAAAGTAATATATGTGGGTGATATTATTGCTAATTGCAGTTGACTGCAGTGTCAGCTTTTGCTCAAACTTTAAGGCGTTACACATCATTAAACCATCTTGCGCAAGCTGCGCGGGCAGTGCTTCAAAATTCGAGTCAAATAAGTCAAATGTTGGCCGATTTGAATCGCGTTGACTTTCATAACGTACAAGAACAAGTAAGTTGATACATTGAACGCTTATCGAAAATCTGTTTACATATTCTGTATGTCATTTAAAATATGTATATAAAATGTGCGTGTTTTTACAAAAATATATTGTGTGCATACTTGATTATTTTATTATTTTATTATAGGCATCTTGGGTGTGTCAGTGTGATTATGGAATGGTAGAACGTTTGGAAACGGATTTTAAAGCAACGTTACAGCAGCAAAATTCCCTGGAAGATTGGGCGATTTGGTTGAAGAGTGTTGTAACGCAAGTGCTTAAACCATTCGAGGAAAAACCTACGTTTGCTAAAGCTGCGCGTCAGTTTTTACTCAAGTGGTCCTTTTATAGGTTTTTATCTTTTGTTTACATATATGTTGTACAATGTTTTACAAAATTATTCTACAAAATGTTTTAATTGTTGCATTCTTTGTAGCTCGATGGTTATCCGAGATCTCACTTTGCGAAGCGCAGCCAGTTTTGGATCTTTTCATCTTATAAGATTACTTTATGATGAATACATGTTTTATTTAATAGAACATCAAGTCGCGATCGCAACTGGCACAACGCCAATAGCTGTAATGGGAGATGTTAGTATACACCTTCATTACTATGCAATTGTTTTAATTGTTATGTTTTTTTGAAAATTGCGAGTAAAAATAATTGATATGTATATTATTTTTGTATAATATATCAATTTTATGTATCTGATATGTGTATATTACGGTATATGTATTGCATCAAAACGAAAAAAAAAAGAATTGTTTTTGTTTCAGAAAAGTCAAAACTGCTCTTTGATCAGCAATTTTGGGGCAACGTCTAACGGAGGTAAGATTTTCACCAAAAAAAACCTTTATCTTCTATAAGAAAATTATGGTGAGATAAGTGAGAAAATCATATGTGTGAAATTTTATTTTAGATACATCTGATGCGAACCAACAGAAACGTATGAAGTTAAGCTAACTGCGTGCCTACGCTTTTTAGTTTTGTGAGTAAACCGGTTAGTGTACGAAAGTACGAATGCTAGCACGAAAGCATGCAGGCCTACACTATATGCTGTTCCATGAGAAAATAATCTCAATTTTTTATCTCCCATGTTATTCATCACTGAGAATTGTAAATAAACAAAATATCGCATTTATGTCGATGCATATCTACGATACGGCAAACGGACTCTCTTTTTCTCTGAGATATGTCCTTATAGTTATCACGAATCTGCTTTTCTTTACTGTCAAAAGTGCGCAAAGATCATAAAGGATTATTTTCTCACGAAACGGTGTATACAAAGAACATACTAGTCTCGTAAATTATTATTTTGTATAACGTCAAATTATAATTACGATTTATAAAAAAAAGAAGAGAATTTTTGCATAACGCCCATGATGTATACAATTTAAGTAAGTCTGTGTGATATAAGATATAATAATAGAGAAGTATTGTGTATTCCGCGGAGCCCTTGCCTCATAATACAGATGCGGTGCAGAATTAAGGTATCGCTGGCGCGATGTTTAGTACGTTAATCGAATGTATGTCGAATCTAGTCGAAACGCATCTTTGGGGAAAAGAGAAAAAAAACGTATATACGGGACCATGAATTTATCATGCCCTCGCTAGAAAGATAATGTGAAGCCCACTTGATTGTGTTTTCATATTTATTATATTTATTTTATGTACGAATGCATTTAATGAGACGTGAATAGTTCTACTTTTCTACATGTGAAAGACTCGGATGTAAAACGACATAAGTGGGTGCGCATCAAATGTCACTTATCCCGGTTTTACATCTGAGTCTTTCGTGCACGTATTTATATATAAAGTATTAATTTATAATTCTAAACTGAATTTATACATAATGATTTATGTGATATAATTTATATACTATTAAAACATATTTATTATGTTGTATACCTATGTATCGATGTTTGCGATCGATATCTCCTATTAAATATTTATATATGAGTTAGTAGTTATTAACGATAAATTTGTTTTGAATAAAATTTCTGACGTGTTCTTCAATATATATCGAAGAAAACTAGATTGAGTGGGCTTAAAGCGCAAACATCTCTCAACGTGTGCAAAGGAAAACGCGAGAGATCTGAGAACATCGAGAGAGCAAGGTCTACTTTTCGCTCGCGAATTCCGATTTGTACAGATTCACGTGCAACCAATTACAAAAATCCGCCCTACCGACGGTAATATGTCAAAACTATTCCTACCGAAAGATAGAGGAAAATTATTATAAATATATATATATTATTATATATAATTGCTGTGTAAACGGTATATAAACTTTAAAGTTAACACATATATCCGACATTCATATTTTTTAACATAAAAAATGTATTGAGAGAAAGAGAGAGAGAGAGAGAGAGAGAGAGAGAGAGAGAGAGATCGTACATCGAGCTCGGTGTGAAAGTTTCGTTTGATAGCAGTTTCCGTTGCAGTGCGTTACTATTCTCGGTATAATTAAAATGAATAGTACAAAAAAAGAAATCGTATAAAAGAAAAAGGGAGGAAGAAAGAGAGACGTGAAATGTTTTGATTTACTGATGGAATATTACAATATGCATTTTATACATTGAATGTACATACGTTATAATGACATGAAAATAGAAATACCCAATAATTATTGAAGTTAAAAAAGAGGAATCAGAAGTTATAATGATAAGCGCGACAAGAGTGTCTTCAAGTAGCTCGAAAACTCGTTGAGAAAATCGGTCGAGAATACGTACAATAAAAATATGTGTCGGTATATGTTTTATTATCCACATAGACATTCTAATAGTGTCTCCTTTTGTATTACAAGAAAGGAATTAGATATAAGTCCGTCATATTGCAAGATTTTTGTATGTTGAGTTTGATTCGTTTTCGTATATTATTATTATTTTTTAAGGTGATTTAATACATGTTCGCGCGGAACGTTATGTAACTGCGTTATACAGATTGGTATTTGTTTAAGCACGAAGTTGAATCAATCTCTTATATATCGTCAAATGGCGACGTCCTATTTATAAATTAGTTGTTTTATACATATTTTTTCACAGTGTACATATAATATATATAAGTTGCTCTTCTAACATCGAAAAATGTACGGAAGAGATTAATCAAATCGACATGTAGTGATTTCACGTAGTTATTTATCGCAAACACCAAAGCTAGTAATTTAAATAATTTTTTTTCCACAGTAATTTTAATTTTTCCTACTTTTTAAGTGTAACTGTTGATTCATTCATGTGTATATCTCGTACATTTAAACACGAAACGTATAACTCACGAGAAACTTTTGTCACGGGCAAAAGAATCTATAATTGATGTAAATGTGTGTACGCCAATGAAATATTTTTAATATTTCTCATGACATAGAGAGATATGTGCGTGTGTGCGAACGCGCAGTTTCAACGAAACCAAAGTGCACCTATAATAGCTTAATTCGCTTACTGATTTGTTCCCGTAACTTTCGCACGATAAAAGATGTATTGTATGGCAAATCTTGTATTTTCAAAGAGTTAATTTTCTTAATTCGCTGAAAAGATCTATGGGAAATACACAGAAATGTATAAAGAGAGGAACTAAATTGCTTATGGAAGATTGAGAAGAATGTTTTATCTTTTTTTTTTTTTTTTTGTATAGCCCGCGCATTATATGTTCAACACTGAAAGACTGCATGTAAAATGTTTCACAAACACGGGATAATCGCTGAAGCACATTCTTCACATGTAAAACATGAATTGTATAAATGAGCATGTGTACTAATTTGACGTCTCTGTAAACGTTTCAATTTAACAGATACTGTAATGATAATAGATTCAGAATGACTTAGCGAAATTGCTGAATCAGAATGAACGTGAGTTTTTAGCGTCATGACACAACAGACAGTAATCAATTCCTATTAAGATTCCTCGACTTTGTCTCGCGACTTATATTTTATGACCAAGAAAGACAAGATTGCCAAAGTTTCGTGCAATTTATTTACAAAAAAAAAAAAAAATTTCTATAAACGCACGTAGAATTAGTCGAGTACATATGTAAAATATGCCGAACGGTTTTTTTTTAATCCAACATAAAACTATATCAGCAAAATCGAGTCAAAAAATATAAAGCAGTGCTGATATAGTTTTATGCGTCGAAAGGAAACCGTTTAGTATATTTTACAAGTGTGCTCTATAATTCCATACGCATTTACACAGAAATACTTTCTTAATTTCACAAAATGTATATGAAACTTTGATGATTATCTTTGTTTCTGACGTCTTAGAATCTAAGATAAATCGCGAGATATTGAATAGCCTTAAGTTGCAAACGTGTATGTTTTACAGTTCAAATAACATAACTTTATCTTTCGAAAAGATAAATAAAAAAAACCAAAGTCGAGTTTCGTAAACGTTACGTTCTAAATGATAACTAATGCAATCGTGGATAATTTTCTCGATGTTGATATTTTCGCCGTTTTATCAAACACGTAATAACGGACGTTATTACGTGTTTATTTTATTTCTAATCAGTGATTTATACTCACTTGTCTTGTACAATCACATTTTCAGACTTTTCGAAATTTGCTTGTTTTTTGTATATCTTACAACTGTCGCAAAGTTCAAGGCTGCAATTGATAAATAAGATCAAAACGTGTTAGTCATTATTTACTGTCGGCGCTTCATCGATAATTATATACATGTTCACTAGTAGCTCTTTTGAGATCTTATTACGTTATTTGGATTTTGAACTTGAAGTGAATATTTCTCATATTTTTTATTTCACTCAATTTCCGAACGAGAAACTGTGAACAGGTTTTTCAGAGAAAAACTAAAGATTTTTAACAAAGAAAAAAGAAACTCGGTGCCTTTTTTTCATATGTAAAAAAATCAGAAAATATATAAGCATTTCTTCACGCTGCATCTTGAGTGGGCAGTCTCGCGAATCAATTCTGCTTTATTCATCGGAGCTTTGTGTCGCAAACGCGTCTTCTCTTTCAAACTAATAGTTTACCATGACTAATCATTTGTATGTAGCAAGAAAGGTACTAAAACAAACTATTCTTATTATTCGCATCGCGATTGCAAGACCATAGAGTAGCGCTGCCGAGAAAGACATGTAGGAAGATACGTGCGTTTAATTTATGTATAGGATTATATCGCGTACTAGTCAAAGGAAGAAATTTGGTAGTGTTTAAGCGGCGAGAAACAGGGAAAAAGGAAGAAGAAGAAGAAGGAAAAAGAAAAGTTACATCGCACAGTACATCGAGCAGAAATTTAGGATGTTTTCGTAACTGTAATGAGCTTATACGTATAAAGATAAAAGAAACTTATATATCGTCGATACCTATGTGTATCTAGAGCGTAAGAGTATAGCTTTACGGAGCGATTCGCGACGTTCTTTCAACACCAATGGAAATCCGAGTACAAGAGCGTGGCGACACGAATGACGGAGATGTCATCGCAGGCGGGAAAGAAAACGAAAAATAGACGTGATGTCTTTTTCCGTTCTTTGTTTTCGCGTCGCTCTTGTGCGACACTTTAAGTTACGAGAATCGCTCTAATTGTAAGTTTTACAATTTTACAATTGCCGCGAGAAAAGAAAAATCGGCAGATAAAATGTAGTCCAATAGTTATTGTTCACAAGATCAAACACATCGTGGTTTCCTATGTTGCGAAATAAGTATAAAACACGGCCTTATAAAATATTTCCGACTTACGATGGAGCGGGAAAAGTAAACATGTAGTAAAGAAAAAGAGGGGTAGTGCGAGAGAACAAGAATTGAAGCAGAAAAATTGCAATACTCCGAAAAAAAAAACGGAAAGTCACAAGGGAGAAAAAGTAGAATTGTCATCTGTTTTTCTCGTAAAACGTAATAGAAGAATATTTTGATACCTCCAGATTTGCAGAAATCAAGTGTCATTCGTTACCGCTTAAATAAGATTATTTTTACTGAATGCCGCTCAAAAAAAAAAGAGAGAAAGAGAAAGAGCGAGAGAGACAGCGAGAAATATCATAGTCAACATTATAAACAGCAAGGTCCACTTGATGACAACCGGAAAAATGACAACGGATTCACGGAAAGCAAAAGAAAATGTGTTTACTTTTCAAAAATCATCCTTTGAAATTTCTCGGTTGATATCCGAAAGAGGAGGAAAGTAATAAGTAGCTTGTCATAAAAGAGAGTCGAATTCGACACTATTCTTGTGGTTTTTCGCGCGGTGAGAATGTATCGTTGCGATTAAATGATAGAAACTTGGTTGTCCTTAAGCAGACTCTGCTGTATATTACTCGAACAAGACATACAAAAAAATCTTTGAAGAATCTGTGTGAATGTGCGGATTATGAGGAATAAATAAATCTATGTTCAAAATAAATATTGCGCGATCTCTTGCAACCGCTCAAACTTCATTATTTTTTTCCTTTACACTTGGACTTGATGTTTCATCAAATTAAATCGCCAATTAAGCTGTTGTGGCGCATATATAAACACTGAAGTTTTGCATATAATACAAATACTTAATATTAATTAATGACCTTAGAACTCGCGCGTCATTAAGTTAAATTATGTTATTGCTACAGATAACTGAAAAGCAAAATCACGTCAAACGGTAATTAAATTGAGACAAGAATAACAAACAACATTAAGAGTAACACAAGAATAATTAACAACATCAAATATGTATGATAAAATTTCGTCACATAAATATTCACACAATGTAATTAACCTACTTATTTGTTTTTTTTTTTCCAGGTAAGTCACAAAGTAAATATTCTTGTGTACAATAGAAGCATCAGATATCAGTTATGCGCGCTTTACGTCTTGCAGATTTTATTTCACATTTATATATGCGTTTAATATAAATTATTATTAAGAAAATATACGTTGATTTGGTATTTTTTCTTGTATATTTTTGTTAGATCTGTGAGAATCACGCAGTAAGTATTGCACACTTATTACGTTAAACCACAATATTACTTGCAGCCATGCTACGATTATTATTTAAATGAGTAATATTCAAATCGCTGTGAATGTGTCTGTGTGTGAATCTTATACATATATCATTATATGTATGTAGTTTACATATGAACTTTGCTTTTCTCTTGATGACTATTTAAAACAACTCGTGAGTTTAATGCGCATCAAAATTGACATCGTTGAATCGAATTCTACACTGAAAGAAAACGCGGATATTAAATTGATATTAAATTGTACAAAGATAGTATTGGTTGAAAAAGTCAATTAATTTATTTCTCTCGATTTGTACATGCTACAAGAAAGCGATTTTAAAACATTCTGTCATGTGTCAATCGTGTATTTACATTCATTTATATTCATCACAAGTTTTAAACGGAGATAAAAAACGAAGGTTTGTTTTTTTTTTTTTTTTGTTCACGTACTTGTACTTGACATTACGAACTAATTATGTTCATTTAAAACCAGAAACGAAATTTACATGTACGCAAAAACCTTGTAATTTATATTGACATAGTGATTTTTCGAGAATTCAGTTTTAAGTCGATTATGGAGCACATTTGGAAATTACTTTGAATGTATTACATACACGTGTGTGCATATATTTCCTGCGAAAGTAAGTCTCATGGCAAATAAATAGTTATATCTGAAATATAAGATGTAACTTGTGTGTGTGTGTGAATATGTACATCGAGTTATAAAATCGAGAAAGCAATTTTCGGCGAGTTTAACGAATATATCAATTGTAAGTAATTGGATTTTAAAAAAAAAGAAAATCTTTTTTAATTTTCATCACGTGTATATTGCAAGAAAATTTAAGCAAATATTTTTCTGTGTTACTGACGTGTTACCTTTCTGTGCTGTTTGAAAATTTGCATGTATAAAATTTACATGTATAAAATTGCATGTATAAAATTTACATCTATGTGTATTTCCGCGATTCGCCGTTTTAAAAAACTAAGATAATATGATAAGATAGAAGAACAAAAACGAAATATTGAAACTATTAATACGTAAATATGTACAAATATTTTATCTTGTTCTTTGAATTGCTTAACTTTGATCGGCCAGTACATCGATACGTGACAATTTTCTTAAGTGTTTAAAAATTTTATGCGAAATGTGAAATCCCGCCTATCTAATTTCCCTCAGATTACATTAATCGTTATATCACTCGCGATTGTTGCAATATCTTGGGTGCATTCGAAGAGGACGTACTTTGTACTCTCACGTTGCGAGAGAAAGAGAGAGAATAGAACACGTGAAGTGAGAGTGTTTGCGCGAAACGAACTTGCAGAGTTCGAAAGGGGAAGGAAGCGAATGTAAGACTAGAATTTCCTTGCACGATACTTATGTTCCATGTGGTAGTTCCTTGCAACTCCGTCTATATATATGTATGTGTACACACGCTATTATCAAGATTGCGGAATGTCAGTAGCGACTGATTAAACCCGAGAGAGTTGATTCTTCCTTATATTTCCTTTCTCTTTCTATTTTCGCGGTCTCATCGCGCGCAGCGTGTTCCCCCGTCGCACCGATTATCTCGCCCTCCACTCCCTCCACCACCACCTGTTCGGCGTGACTGACTACGCTCGCTTGGTAGTGGTAGTTGGTTGTGCCACGATCAACCGTGATTCTGCTTTTGTGCGCTGCGAGAACCACGCGCGTTATCACGCAGCGAAAGTTTTAATCAGTTCTGATCGTGTCCGCAAGCTTTACTGGAGTGAGTCTGCATCTGTAAACGTTGTAAACTGTCGAACATCCGAAATGGCACCAACCCTCAGCAAATTCGCTACCAGGCGCAACTTGGCCAGTGCGGTCGCGGTCAGCACGCTTATTTGGATACTGAGAAATCGCAGCAGGCGAAGGACGAAGAAGTCTAGGTAAATTGCGCATCGCGTTTTTCCAAACGTTCGCAACGTGCTCTCGCACGCCGTTGAGCTGAGTAACGATGTGCTTGCAGGGATCAGTGGCCGGTGAACAATGACATTCAGTACATCATCAAGGAGGTAAGAGAATGTAGAACCCGTGCGTCGATTGCGAGTCGGATTTGCAGTCGTGCTCGTTGAATATGCTTTGCAGGAGAAGCCAAAAGGTCCGAAGGCGCAGGTGAATGCCGCCTTCTTTCGTATGCTCTATCAATTGCTCAAGATCGGTATACCCAGTGTGTTGTCACCCGAATTCGGTTGTGTTACACTAGTGGCAGTTGCTCTGGTCGGTAGGACTTTGTGTGACTTGTGGTTGATCAAGAAAGGAACTCTGATAGAAACGTACGTGTTGTTTTAAGTGATTTTTGATTACAGTTAAACACGTTGATATTTCAAAGTTTGTTTCTATGATCTATTTGGAAACATGAGTCTATAAGATCTTGAAAATTCATGTATTATACTATAAGATTTGTAAAATCTTGTATATCACCAGGTCAATTGTTAACATGGATGGTCCAGTGTTTAGAAGTCATTTGTTCAATCTGCTTGGAATGGTGCCTGTGGTAAGTATAGTGTATTGTTGTCAATCAATAAGGTTGATTTTTTATAAGTAAAATCTTTTCTCTGTATTTGATTTGCTAAATCAATTTAATTTCAGTATTTGTGACTCTATTTTGTTTTAACAATTGGAACTTTATTATGTAATATAATATACTTTGTGATTTTGTTTACTTAGATATCTGTAGTGAACAATGTACTAAAATATGGTTTAAGTGAAATGAAGTTGAGGTTACGTACAAATATCACACGATACTTGCTGGATCATTATCTCAAGTAAGTGATCTTATGGATAAATATATTTTTATGGAACACATTAAATCATCATTACATCTTATTTATAAAACAACAATGTCAAAGATATTGTCATTGTTAATTCTCATTACAAATAAATATATTTCATGACTTGGCATAATAAAATTGGCTGACTTTTTTCTTATATTGTATTGAAAGTATTTACATTGTAAGCTTGATAAATAATTCTGACTGTATAAATAATGACTTACTTGTATAAATTCCTAAAAATATATTTAAAATGTTTTATTTACATTTAAGAAATTATGTGTGTAAAGTCTAATAACAAAAAAAGAGCTATAAATATTTACAAAGAAGTTGTTTGTTTTAATAGGGGTTTTACTTACTACAAAATGAGCAATTTGGATTCTCGTATTTCGAATCCTGATCAGCTCTTGACTACGGATGTTGATAAATTTTGTGATAGCTGTACAGACTTTTACAGTAATGTTGCAAAGCCTTTGTTAGACATTGGTATTTATGTATACAAATTAACTTCCACTATCGGTGGACAGGTATGTGTATTTAATGTATATTTAATGTATATATATTTATTAAAAGATATAAATTATATATTAAGAAAGAAATATTTACACATATATACACACACATATTATATTTAATAACTTACTTAAATGTAATAATATACTTATGTACTGAAATTAATAATATTTATATAAAGCTTTGCTCCGAAAGTCTTATCTTGTTTATTCAATAACAATTAAATCAATACAGTAGAAAATGTAATTGTTTTTACAGACGCCACTTTTGATACTTTCCTACTTAGTAGTGGCTGGCATTTTTCTGACTCACCTTCGCAAACCAATTGGAGCGATGACTGTGAAGGAACAACGACTAGAAGGAGAGTACCGTCACATTCATTCACGATTGATCACTAACTCGGAGGAAATATCATTTTATGGAGGAAATAATAGAGAAAAATTAACGATGTTAACCAGTTTTCACAAACTGGTAAGTTATTATACTTAAAAAAACACTTGTTTATATATAGATATACACACATATAGATACACACTGCAATGTGGTATTAATATTTATTTAAACTATTTTTTGCGACTACTCTTATCGATTCTTGAAAGAATTGAAAAATTAACGAAGACATTCAAGAATCGATAAAAATAGCCGCCGATAAAAAAATAAATTTAAAAATTAAACATAAAAAATCACATTTAAACAAAAATTTCTTAAATTTTTTACAGGTGACACATCTGCGTAAATTTTTGGAATTCAAAGTCTTCACGGGTGTCATAGACAATTTTGTTGGAAAATGTATGCAGTACTCTATTTACGTATAAATTGTTATTTTAATCTTTAACAAGCATGCTTTTGCTTATAAGCTGTTTAGAATTTGTAATATTCTAATCTCTATCATTTCCATAACATTTGCAGATTTTGCCACCGTGGTTGGCTTCTACGCGGTGAGTTTGCCTTTCTTTCAAAAAAATCATCCGATACTCTCGGGCACGCCCGATCATCGATTCAAGTCGTACTATACGTACGGTCGAATGCTGGTGAAGCTGGCCGAAGCAATCGGACGACTAGTATTAGCCAGTAGAGAACTGACACGCTTAGCAGGTTTCACAGTGCGAGTCATCGAAATCAAAAACGTTCTCGATGAATTGAACGCTGGGAAATATGTACGAACGATGATCTCGGATTGCAAGAACAATGCGATCGGTTATCCTGGTGGCGGCAGAATCATACCTCGCGACAATGTTATACGATTCGATCGCGTGGCTTTGGTAACGCCGAACGGAGACATGCTTGTCAAAGAATTATCCTTCGAGGTAAAGTCGGGAATGAACGTATTAGTTTGTGGTCCGAACGGTTGCGGCAAGAGCTCTATGTTTAGAATTCTTGGCGAGGTACGTGTTTACTTATTATTCTAAATTTCTTTGCGTATTGTAATAATTTTTTGTACAAAAATTATTCGAGTCAGTTGCTTCTTGAACAATTTATTTGCTAATTTATATCGTTTAGCTGTGGCCTGTGTGGTCTGGCACTATTACAAAACCACCACGTGGAAAGCTTTTTTATATCCCACAACGTCCTTATATGACTTTGGGTACACTGAGAGATCAGATAATTTATCCGCACACAAAGGCGGAAATGATAAGACGAGGAAATGTTAATGACGAGGATCTCAAAAAATTTTTGGACTTGGTGCAGTTGACTCATCTATTAGACAGGGAAAATCTCGCTAATAGCGAAGGACAAGGCTGGGACGCAGTGGCCGATTGGATGGACGTTTTATCGGGTGGCGAAAAACAACGCATAGCAGTAAATATTTTTTTATTCTATTTTATTCTTGTATTTTTTGAAATTGTTGTCTAATTGACAGTTACCTGAATTTAGAAAGATTTATCTACTTTTTCTCAAGTATTTTAATTTCTACTTCAATTTTTCACGTTTGCATCAGTTTGATAGAACTGTTTTATTGACCTTAAATAACAGATGACCATATCTTCTTCATATTTTGTGTCATTTTTGTACTTCATTTTGTTTTTATTACTCATATAGATGGCTCGACTATTTTATCACAAGCCTCAATTCGCGATCTTGGATGAATGCACGAGCGCAGTTAGCGTGGACGTCGAAGACTCTATGTACATGTATTGTAGGAAAGAAAATATTACGCTTTTCACAGTCTCGCATCGACGCTCGCTCTGGAAGCATCACGAGGTATTATTACCCTTATATCTTTTCTATATAATTTTACTTTATTCGTAGCTTAACTACACAATTCCATTCTTGTACAGTACTATCTACACATGGACGGTAGAGGAAGTTACACGTTTAAGCCGATCGATCAAGACACGGAAGAATTCGGATCGTGAATTCTTGCGTCCCTTGCACACGCGAGAATGCGTTTGCATGCAAGGGACATTTAACTTAGACTATGTTACATAGTGTAATAGACGAAATTTTAATGTCTGTAAAAAAGTACTATTTATATATATATATGAAAATGTTAAATATTATATAACATATATTTTTTCTCTCTGCAAAAAAACATGTACAGGGTATGTATGTACTATACGGATGAGCACTATTGCGACGCAAAAAGTAAATGACGCAATCTTGCGATTGTTCTCAACGTCGATCCTTTCCCGCACGTAGGTTTATTTAAACTTACAAATGCACAAATTTATATTTTGATCTATTTTTCTATCGATGTTTTTACGAGATGTGAAATAATGTGTTCTTGCTCGCGCTCCGAGGTGAAGATATTTTTTAAATATATATATGTGTATAGAATATATATAATATATATATGTATTATATACAATATATATATATGTATTATATATAATTATATAGTACATATATTTACAAATAATAATCGAGTTATTAGAGAATCTAAAGTCCTATCGTAATCAAATCGGAGTACAAGCGAAAATATATTTATTATTGTGTATATAATTCTATAGTCTTATACACATAGACTAGTTATTCTACTGTTAGTGCAAATTTAATTAATTAATTAGTGGATGACGGAAATGCTTAAGTTATAGTCACAATTTCAATAAAATGAGGATTTGCCAAATGTTTTGCTAAGCTCATTAAAATATATTTTATTATATAATGTAAAGCCTACATTATATAAAGCACATTGACAGATCGACCGTGATTTAAAAATCGAAGAATTGTCAAATCGTCATGGTGCTCGCATACGATTCATGAAAGAAGAGACAATCGTATGCCGCAAGTTTGAACGAACGTACATTCTACAATTGAAACTCTGACTGAAAGAGTATATCAGAAAAATGTGTGTGTATTGTGTGTGTGTGTGTGTGTGTATATATATATATATATATATATATATATATATATATATGTATAACAGAATTTGTAGACTTCATTTTGTAAGATATCAATAATTGTATTAATGTATTACGTGGGAAAGTGTGCAAAATTGCAATACGATAAGAGTTCGCTACAATAAGAAAACGTTTATTGTAAAAATTATATCATTATATCATTACGTTATATATAAACTATTGTAAAATTCGAAGCAAAGAAAAATATAAATATGTACACAAAAAGATGTTTTCGAGAACTGCAGCTGCAAATTTTTTCCGCACTTATAAAGATAACACACCTTTTTCTTCTATAAAATTGTTATTTTTGTTTAATTTTAATTTCTGTGATGAGATTGACTTTTTATTAGAATATTATAAATTAGCATTATGTTTTACAGTGATCGCAAAGAAGCATTCCAAGAATTTATGTGAAATGTAAAATATCAATAACCTTTTTGTGAAAAAAAGAATCGAAAGCGCATAAAACAAATTCGAACGATTCGCGCTCGATTGACTTCGCGCGCTTTTCGTTCGCGTCGCTGCAGTTCGGCGTGCGTTTGCGTACTCGCGCTCGCTCTCTGTAAAACGGGTTTAGCGGCGGCCGGCGGGTCTGGGAATTTTGCAGAAGCTCCGGGAGCTCCGGTTTTCGGTTTCTAGTCGTAGGATCTATGCGCTCTGAAGTGGATTGCGGTGTGTCGTGTATACGCGAAAGTGCGCGCGTGCGTCAAAACTGGTTAAAAGACAGTAGCGGCTGATATATGTGTAGAGTAAGATCAGAGAAAAGCGAAGAGGAACGCCGAAGTACACGGTGCAAGATAGAGAGATAAAAGAAGAGAAACAAAAGAATAGGACATAAAGGTAGTGCTGCGTAAAAGAAGAGAAGGAGTTTTCACAGTGTACGTGGTGTGTTAACACGGACAGTGCGCCGTCGGGAAGAAGGCAAAGGTGAAAAGCAGTTCTCTCTGCGTCTTTGAGACCCATTCGCGAATAACCTTATCGCTTATCGATCGTGCTCCTCAACGACTTCTTCGTATGCCGGAAAGGACAAGTGTGCGATTCGCCTTCTTTGCTTTTTTTCGCTCATCTTTCGACTCCCGTCTCTCTTTGCACTCATTTTTTCTCCCCTTCTCTCTCTCTCCCCTCTTATAATACCCGCGCTTGTTGTTCTCCAATTCGCCGCGTGCGCGTTTCTCGCAACCGCTCTCCTACCGGCTTTACATACCTTCCTTCGTTCGTCAACGCGCTTTGTGCCGTAGAAGCAGCAGCAGCAGCAGCAGCAGTAGCGGCGGCGAAGGGACGCCGAGCGAGAAGCACAGGTGCACCCATACCAGACGGTCGCGACACAAAGTAACGCGCGCAGTGGGCGGCGAACGCATAAAAAGAGTGCCAGATCGGCGTTAAGCGGGGGAGGAAGAGACGAAGTAACGTAGCAAGAGAGCGGAGCTGAAAGGAGGGGAAGAGCAGAGACCGAGAGACACACACGACACGACGAGCGACGCGGAGCAGTTGCGAGCGAGCAGGCGAACGTGTGTTATCGTCGTTGCTGTCGTCGTAGTATAATCGTCATTGCCATCGCAGTGTGTTGTGTTGGTTTTTTTTTCACACTCGGTAGTTCATTATCGCCGCTTACAGTGCCAGTCGATATAAATCGCCGCATCGTGGCAGGATGGACGAGACCGCGAGCTCGCCGCGAGCGTCGGACGTGACGTCGGCGATGGGAAGCGAGAGCGAGGAGGCCTCCCCGAAGATGCGGACGGTCGACGACGAGTCGGGTGCAACCTCCGCCGCCTCCTCCGCGCCGGACAGCACCGCCGTAGCACCTGATCACGTCGTCGAGTGTCGCGATCAGAGCTCGATCGGGGCCGTGTCCCCGGGACCACGCGCCGCTGCCGCTACCTCCTGCTCGACGACGCCGCAGTCGTTGCCGCTGTCGCTGCCGCCGGCACCGCAACCGGGGTGTGGCTGCGTCACGGCCACCGCCGCGGCCAACGCGGTCGACAAGGACGAGATCACCGTGTGCATCACGCCGACCACCGGTGGCCAGTTCGATCTTACGGTGGACCGCAATGACACCGTGGAAAATCTCAAGAAGATCATCTCCAAGAAGCTGAAAGTCGCTAAGGAGCGCATCTGTTTACTGCATCGTGAGAGGTGAGTGTTTCCCGTTTTTTTTTTATTTTTTTTTTATTTTTTTGTTTTTTTGTTTTTTAAAGCGTGTGTGTTCAAACAAGAAAAGAAACAGCGCGAAGTATGTAAGCGAAACACCGACGTTCAGTTCCGATGAATTGAAGTTCCAAGAATCTCTGATGATATCCGCGTCTCAACTTCAATCACAAGAATAGTGTATGTAAGATTTATCCTCGTGTATTTGTGCAACGCAAGGTGTCCTAACTCTCGCTGAAGTCATCATAGATTTTAAACTTGAAAAGAGAATTTTTCGAACGTACTACGCAAAGTTTTTCTTCCGCATTAAAAAATAAAGAACGAAGCACGTAGGAAAGAATAAGTAAATAAGAGATAAATAAAATACGTGAGCGCGATAAATATATAAAAGTAAAAAGGTGATTCTTTCGAATTGTATACTCTATTTATCTTTCGTATATGTAGAAACTTAACAAATACTTAAAACTGAAAAAAAATATTATAAAACTTCGCGAGGATACCGAGGCGATCAGGAGAAAGTTAAAAAGAATAGATTCAAGACTTTGACAGCAGAAACGATTCGAGTGTAAGATTGTCTTTTTACGTTTGCTGTTCGTGGATTAAGACGATTATGCTCTATAGAGCATATCTTTAACACTAAAGAGGGAAGGTAAGATATTGAGACTAGAATAAAGAAGAGAGCTCCTTATCTCATAAAATAAAACAATAAAAAAAAAAAAAATTCTTACAATTACACTTTTATCGTCTTCTTTGTGCTTTCGGAATGTGCAAAAACATGTGTACGCGATATAATTAAAAAAAAAAAGAAAAGTCACAAAGGTATAAAAACGATAGATGAATCATGAGATATTATTGGTCAGCTGAAGCGTTCGTGATATCTCGTAATGTTGCGATACGACGCGTCTCGCGAACTCGTGTTAAATCGTTCGCGATGCTATCTTCGAAGACATCAAAAGCGGAGGAAGAAGAAATGCCCCGCCGACGAAGCGGACTTTACGAGTGGCTCGCTCTCCGCGTCGCTTCTATTTTTCCCACGAGCGAACGTGCATTCGAATCGGATCGGACCTCGCCCCCTTTGCCTCGCTCTGTAAAGAAAGAAGAGAAAGAAAAAGAGTGACGGAGGACGTAGAGGGGAAGATACGAGGGAAGGCAGAATAGAGAGACCCGGGTAGAGAACCGGCAAACGTCTGGCTCGTCCTTCGTGCCGGTGCACTTTTGGACGTGCGTCGGTGAGGAAAGAGCGAGAGAGAGAGAGAGAGAGAAGAAAAAGAACGTATACTCGCGGTGCATGTATGCTGGCGGCGTATACCGGGTGTTTCAGCTCGAAGAGTCGATACTTCGGAAGTCAAACCGGTTCCGTCGAATGCAAAATCCGCACGCACGAATCTACTTTTTGACGTTTGAGTTATTGACGTCATCGCATTCCAGGCCTAATGTATTCGAGACAGTATGTGTACGTAAATAAGAAATTTTGATAACATTGATAAGGTCAAACTATGGAAAACAGTAGGTATTGTGTTCAGCTTGTTGATCAATCGCTTTTTTTGTGTTGTTTGCGCGTTTCCATATATGTAAAAATGTGTTTTGTAAGAGTTAAATGATGTTTTGAAAATCGCGATCTTTTAACTATTCGCTAAGTTGTTGTGTTCTCATTTTAAACACATTTTTTAAAATAGTACATAGATATGTGATGACAGATTTTCGTTCTATTCTTCACAACATCATATCTTTTATTATTGTAATTTAAATTTTGTATTCATGTGATGTGATTTTGTTTATCTTATCGGTTCTACAAATTGTTGAGATTTCTCTTTTTCTTTATAACGAATACACCTTTCTGTGAGATTTCTTTCATTATATTTATTAACATTTAGGGAGCAATATTTAATAACAAATTCAAATTCACGTTTTTTTAGCAGAAAAAGAAAAAAATCGGGATTAAGAAATAAAAATCGAAGCATATAAGAAGAGATACTTTACGTATGCATATTTCGTACAATATGTGTACACGCCTCATTTTAATCACAATATCCGAAAAAAATTTTAAAAGTCTCGGCGACGCCGGCGATGATCGACAACTCCGTAGTATTTCCGATGAAGCCAAGGATCGTCGTCGTTGTCGTATCTTCTCCGAGTTTCGCCGAGTACTGATAACCCCGCGATAGCATCCTCGAGGTATCGACCTATCCTCCTGAAACCGCCTGTATACATGCTCTCGTGGGCGTCCGTGGGGGCCGCAGCGCGGATCCCCATCCACCTCCACCACCTCCTGGTTACCGCCGCCGCCGCCGCCGCCGCTTCGTGCGAACACGCGAGAGAAATATGGTGGAATAGAAGGTTGGCGCGCGCGCATACACGTACATACATACACACACACACATCAATAAGAGAGAGAGAAAGAGAGGCGAGAGGTCGGAGGACGTAGCGCGGAGGTGGCTTGTAGTAGTAGAGTAGGTAGAGGATATCTCGGGAAATCGCGCTCCTGTAAAGTGGAACAGTGACAGCCGTCTGCGACGGCGGACGGTGCGAGAGAGATGCACCATCATCATCGCTGCCGCCGCCGTTGTACGGAACGACCGCGCGGGAGAAGAAGGAGAAAGGAATCTATTTGTTATTCGGGGTAAGCCCCCGGTCGGAATGAGTATGACCAAACAGAAAATCGCAGGAGAGAAAATTTACAGGAAAAGATTCGGCAAAAGTAAACGAATGTAAAAAAGGAGATACAATTACGATGTAATAGAGAAAAAGAATATCATTTTGTCGTTGAAAGCACAATTATTACGCGCACAAAAATAATAAAGACACATGAAAATGTCTTGGTGTGATTTGTCTTTCAATTACATTATCTAATTGTTTCAAAAGGAGTTTATTTTGAAAAGCAAATTTCCTCTTAAATATAGAAATCTGCAGTCGATTTCCGGTCTCTCCTATTGTAATCGTTTTTTAAATCCACATTCCGTTATTCAAACAAGTTAAAAACCAGTAATATAATACCTATCGATACACATACAAAACGAGCGAGAAGGAGAGAAGAGGAAGATCGAAATGATGGGGCCGGCTGTACCTCTCTCTATATTCCGCGAGATATCGACGGCGGTCGCTTCTTCTTTCTCCCTTTCTTACCTACTTGCTTGCTTTTTAATCGTCGGCGTTTTTTTCTGCTGCCTCGTCTCTTACGTGTCTCGATCGGGACCAGCAAAATTCTCTCGGGATCTCTCACCGTCTCCCGATCTCTTTCTGTCTCTTTCTTTTTCTTCTCCTCTCTCGTTCGAGCTTTCACGAGCCTGCTTCTACTCGCCTGTAGCTCGTTTTCTTTGTGCCCCGTCGGGGCGGTTTCAGGCGCAGGTAGTACCACCGGATCTTTTTCCTTCTTTGAACAACAGGAACGCACCTGCGTGCGCGTAGACGTGAGGATACTGGCAGCTGTGCCGTGTGCGTCAGTTCAGTCACATCGCGTCGGAGCAGAGAGACTCCGGTCGCGTTTGCCGTCAAGAAAATATTCTCAATAAAAGGTTTATCCTCCTCGCTTCATGCGCTACGTCAAAAGGAGGGTAAAATTTATAGGGCGTGTAACGTTGATTAAATCGAGTGTGAGAAAGAATCGATTTCGTGAGAAAGAGAGAGAGAGAGAGACTTGAGAGAAATTTCGATGACACAGGTGACTTAGTCACGTGCAGAGGAGACGTACAAGTGTGCAGGGAAAAAAATATATATATACTTTGTTGTATTATTAAACGTTGCGCAAGATAAAGGAGAAAACAAATGGGAAAGTAGCTTAAAGTCACAACATCTTTCTTTGATATTTCTGCCGAATAACATGATAAAATTGAATTTGTTAATAGAGAAATTCGAGAGATAAAATAACATTTGCATACGCGCAATATTGCATTTATTATTTTTTGTAACCTTTGTGTAATCATCGTTGTATTACGTATAGGACAAAGATAAAATTAGAAGGTCAACAAGGAAATGGAAATATCAAAGGGAATTTTGCGTCATTTCCTGCATTCAAATTAAACATACTAAGATTGGCTTTCGCATCGCGAACATAATTTGCAAAAATTGAAACAATACGCACCGAAAGATATGTTTTACACAGCAACCGCGAGCTGTTTTATTTCTTTTTATTCTCTTCGCAACACACGTATGTCTGATGTACATGCATACAACACGCGAAACCGGTGAATTCGATTCGGCTGACCCAACCTCGTTGCGGGATTCTCCGCGACGTCGTGTTCCCGAATTCCCATCGGGAATATTTCGCGGCGACGATTTTAAATAGTTGACGCGACAGCCGTTACGATAGCGCGACATTGGTTAGCCTTTGGTAACACGACATTGTCACCAGTGTGCGATAGGTATATTCAGTTCTCGTAGAACATTGCGTCACGAACGTGATGCAAGTGTGTCACTCTCTCGTCGTATTTTTGTCTAATAAATATATTATCCTTCTTCTTATAATTTTAGTAATTAATTGAATGTAATTTACTTGAATTCTTATTTTTACTCTTAAAGTTCCTTGAGTGTTTGAAGTTGTTGATGAAGGTTTTAACATCATATTCAGGCCAACGTTTACGCTTGTCGTTTATGGACTTGGAAGACAAAAAAAAAAAAAAAAAAAAAAAAAAAAAATAGCAAGATACGCTCAATATGTCTACGTCAGTATGCGGTCGATTATGCGGATGTGTCATCGTGAGATTTCTGTTAGTCATCAGGCTGCTTGCAGAAGAAGCGGGTTCGAACGTTCGCTTTTAATAAAGATTGATCATGATGCGCATTTTATTTAATACGAAAATTAGGAAATTATTATAAATAGTAACTTGGTGGTTTTCAGCGAATTTTAAACCACACGTACACTATTAATTTTATTTTTTGACGTGGACCGAAAGTTTTTACATTACGGAGTCTGGGCAAAAAAGCGTTTCGTGTTAACTGCGCTAAACGTGTCGCTTTTATCGCAATCTTCTGCGAAATTCGAATGAGTAATTGACACGGTGAAAAAGTAAAGACCTCGTCTCGCCCCCGCGCATCCCGTTATTTTTCGCATATCGGTGAGCGAAAACATGTTTATCGGTGTCGGCAGTCCGGGATAATCCGGGAAAGTCGTGAGTGAGGCAAGTGAACGCGCGCGTACTTTGCTCGATCAGGTATGGCCAGTCGCCAATTCGAGAAAACGGGCATGATAGATATAGCATTCCTTCTCGCTTCTACGGCAGATTTTAAAAAGCGTGTACTTGCTTATAGCAGAATTGCCACTCGAGAGACGAAACGCTTCCCGACCGACACAGCTGGTCGGACTGTCACCGTCGTTTATAAATTGCGAGTTATCTGCGTTTTCCGAGAAGGGAACGTTATCTTCGTTTTGCGATATTGACCGGGATTCGCGGCAAACTCTTGTATAATAGAAAATGAAAACGTGTTTATTAGAAATATTTATCTTATAATGAAAAATTTATAAATTTTTTAGCTGTGTTCAAGCTCGCACGTGATGACTATATTGAAATTATAATGAGATTATAATGAAGATTATAATGTCAGTTCTCGCTCTCTCACACTCGTGTGTAAACCAGAGATACAGTACGTGGCAAGATTACGCCGTGTAAGATGATAAAATTACGTCTACATGGTTTTTTAGCGTATGCGTACGCCTTGCATGAAAATCTTTTCTCATGCGTTTTATAAGCTGCGCAAACTTAACCGATGTTTTACTGCGAGTGTAAAGTGAGGCTACAGTTTTGAATAAAATAACAACGTTTTTCTCACTAATTGTATTAAATATTTTAAATTTATATCTCTTAATTGTTTTTTTAAATGATGCAACTCAATATAATCTCATTTTCTTACGTTAATGTGATTTGAATGTATTTTTTATCTTATTACTTTTTAAGGAAGAAAATTTTTTGTTCCTATTCTTACTTATATAGGCATTTGCATAGCAATTAGTTACGAATTAGTAGTAACTTTCTTCAGACTATTTTCTATATCTGGCCTTAGTATTCTTAATAGCCATTATCGACAAGGTATTTGTCAAACGGAAGATATTGTCCGCAGTTTATTACACTCTCCCGTGTGAAAGTTTCTTTATGACACTTAAAAAGAGATGCTTTGTGTTTTATATTTAAATATAGGATGTGCGACATAACAGAAGGTTTTTAGACTCCACGTGCCGATAAAAAAAATTTCAAATAAATCAATGATATAGAGCCGCGTGTTACGAAATGTCTTTGTAAATATAAAGTGCACTTACTTGCGCGATGACATTTCGCAAATATTTCCGCGTAATTAGGAATAATATTTTTACATGTAATAGATAATTTAAAGTACTTTACACTCTCTCTTTTTCTTTCTATTTCTTTCTTTTCTCTTGGAAGAATTTGAAAATTCTTTTTGTTTACAAAACTGTACCTAATTATTGTTTGTGAACGCTCGGCGGCTATCGGTGTCAAAATCGATTTCGCATTGCTTACACATGTTGACGCGCAAAAGCTCGATTTGCATGCATAGCCCACATATAGGCGTGGGCTAGCATTGTTTACGCGCCACGTGCGGCGATGGATGCGAGGCCTGTACATGCGTGCAGATATTTCGCGCATGAGGAACGCGAGGAAGGTTACGCTCCTCCTCGATGTCCCTGGGCGTCGTAAAAAAAAAAAAAAGGAAAAATATATTTCGCAGCCATGCCTCTTCAAGGATTTCGCCGCGCGCGTTTCCTTCGCGACGGTATATAACGGTTCGCGAGACTTCGGCCACGTATACATATTGCCGAAATCCACAAAGCGGAACGGGGAGAACAAAGCGGAATTAATCCGATACCTTGAGAACTGAGTAATGTCGTTCTGCGACTTAAACGGCAAATTAAACGAATCAACTCTATGTACACGTGTACTCTATGTACGTGTGCGCGCAAGTTATTTTTATTTGATGCAGAGGTTGATTTTATTTTTATCGAAATGTGTCCTTCCATTTGTCGCGCGAAAATATTTATAGCGATGTAAGTTAGGGTTACACAGGTTCGTTGAGAAGGAGAGAGAAATACAAAAACAGTAGAAATACATTTGTATGTTTTAATCGCATACACTTGTTTTAATTGTGTTAAATGTGCGTGTTTCCTCGCATGCATCACTCTCGAAACGCATTTGGGGAAGTAACGATTTTCCTTGGCCACACTATATCTACTCGCGGCTACACGTGTTAATCTATCCTTGGCGAGATTGTCTATCTATATTCCGCGACGTTGCATGCGAATTACCCACTGCAGAACCTTATCGACCTGCGCGGCTTAATGCTAAATTTTTTTTTTTAATATATAAAACTACAGAGAGAAAGAGTGAGATTCTCTCGAGAAATTTCAATACTTGTGACTGTATTCGCCAACGTCTCAGTAATTTGAGAAAATTAATAGTGTGTCTTTGTGCACACGCGTGTATCTTTGCTAATTTTAATGCTCCGCAAATCAAAATTATCATTAAAAACGGTGTAATTTACGTAATAAAATTACATAAAGCACAGTTTCAACAATCGATTATTATATACCTACCGGCAAAAGAATAACACTACATTAAAACACATCGTGAAGCTATTTATAAGTCATAACGAGAGAGAAAGAGAGACTGTTATTTTTAGCCGCGCTTTCTACCTCTATTTTTCGCCTCTCTCTTTTTTTCTCGAAGAGGTGCGTTTATCGGATTAGTTTAAATACAAGTGAGAAAAAGTGTTATTTAAAAGACGGAAACTTGCTCTCTCTGATATGGTATTGTACATAATACCGCTTTAAAAAAAGAAAAAAGAACTCGAAGATAAAGATACACCTTGAACAAAAGAATCGGCAATTTAGTCGCTTATATTGTTTCACCAAAATTAAACTCGAAAGAAGCGCTTAGCGTCATTTAGAGCGTGTCGAGTGTAGAATACATAACGTTCGAAAGAACGAACAACTTCGCGCAAGATAGAGCTCTATCAGTTATATTCGAAATTGCGCGTAATTGCAAAACTGTGTACGTATCGTTAGAAAATTGAAGGTTATTTGCGAAGGTTGTTACTCGATGCATTTTGCAAAGCAAAAATTCGCGACTCGAAATAGGCGCGAAGAATGAAACGACGAAAATACTCGCGCGATTACAAACGTGTTTATTCCGTTCTTCGCACAAATACATATGTTCCGCTTCTGACCTCTCTTCTGAGATACAGAACGGGCGTGAACGATAAGGACAGAAGCAGAACGATAATATTTATAGTATAAACGTGGATGTATAAGTGCGGGTTGTCTTCTCTATTTTTCTCTCTCTTTTTGGTGCCGAGTATCGCGTCTTCCTTCGAAAGCTCATTTACGTCCGCCTTAGAAAAATGCTTACTCCAACTCTTTCTTTCTTTCTTTTTCTCTCTTCTCTTTTTTTTTTTTTTTGCTTCAGTATCTGCTGTAATCATTCATAGACTTGATGATATGGTTAATTTATGATCCATGGGATTATAATTATAAAGTATCCATATTTATATTCATGGAACAATTAATTGCTTGCGCAATGAAATATCGCATTGTCCGGGAGAGATGTTGCGACTTCTCAGCCGTCTTACCGTTCATTTTTGTATTTTCGCGATTCCGCCGCCCCGAGTCTCCGTTAGTTTAATTTATACAAAAAGCCGGGAGTTTACCGCTACGAATAAAAGCGAGAAGACGAAGGAGAGAAGGACGCTTCGAGAGCTTGTTCTCTCGGCGTTATCTTCGCCGCGGCTCTCCGTATCGAATTATTAACGAATTGTTTCGCCGTCAAATCATCGCGCACCCGCAATTACGCAATTACTAAATACGTCGATTAACCATCATTCGGGACAATTAGCTCCGATTAGATTCTCAAGAGCCTTGTGCAGACTGTGGCATGCAGAAATTAAATTACGAATGTGTGTGTTTGCGCGCATTCACGAGAGCCGTCCACGTAAATGCTGATGATGGGAATATTCGGCGCTTTTGTTTACGCAATTGCTTTATCGTGCGCGCTAAAATGACACGTCGACTTCTTCTGAATATGCGCGAGCCCAACACGTTTCGTTGCTCGATGGCGAGTTTTCATTTTTCGCAAGGGAATTATAACGCGGAATTTTGTACCGTGCTGCAAAAAAAAAAAAAAAAATGCACCTGACGCCAGTCGTGAACGTCAGAAAAAAGAAGAGAAGTGAATAATCGTCATCGGCAACGTTGAAGTAAACACCGTTTCTCACGCACACGCGAAGCACACGACAAAGTATCGGATAACCGCCGAGTGATCGCGATCGGTGCGAGATGCATGTTTGCCAAGGCCGATGGAGTTTCGCCTTTTCTGATTCTCGTTTCGATTCCTTACTTTACGTGCCCAGAGCGCGGGCTTGACGCGTTTCGCAATAAGAGAATCGTCGTCGCACAAACCGTTCTTGCCTATCGAAGGAAAACGACAGCGCGCTAATCTAGACTCCCAACGTAGCCGAACACGTTGCTCAAGTGCAGCCGAGGGTGGGATAGCGGGGCGTTACCCTGTATATAAAATCTCCCGCTGTCGGTTACTCGAGCACCGAGCACAATGCAGGGACGTATAGTCGAGAATCGCGTGCAAACCTTTTGTACAAACATGTTTTTGTATGTTATTGTATTTAAATATTGTTGTTTGGCACTAAACAAACTCTGAATACTATTCACGCACGCGCGAAAAGTGTAATTATTTATACGTCAAATTTATTGAATTATAATAAAACACGTTTGCGCTCGCTCTTTCTCTCTTCCAATATTATGTATTTGCGTAACATTGATCGTATTGTTGAATTCGAAGAATTTCTCTCCTCTTGTTTGCTAACAAAATGTAATTTAACGGATAAAGAGAACGCATATATATTAAAAATTGAAGAATAACACATTGTACATTATTTGACGGATATAAAACTTTTGCATTATAATTAGTCTCTTGAAAATCATTGTGCAGGCTCCGATTTGTTGCACCGTGCAAATTGCTATCTCGTATGTCACGTAAAATATGCGCTGAGTAAAGAAAAGCGATGACGTGGTCGAAAGAATGGCGAAAAAGCAAAGATGATTAGATAAAACGTAGAAAATACGAGCGAGCCTACGCCCTGAAATGTTTTCAGTGTCCGATAACTGAGGATGAAGAAGTAAGAGAGCTTAGGTTCGGTCGTTCGTCAGACTCGATATAATGCCGGGCTTTTGGCACTCGAAGAATGGCCGAAGAGTACAATAACCCGAGTGTGCGACACGCGGCTCTGGCACGACCATTACCCGTCAACATCTTTCTTTCTCTTTTTCTCTTTCTCTTTCTCGTTTCCCTCCACTTCGGTTATATCTGACCAGCGAAGCGCATTTCTGTGTGTCTTCGTCGAGCGTTAGATCTACGTGAAGTCTCGAAATACGACCGGTTTCCCGCACAAAGAATTAAGCGGGCGGATATAAGTCGAACAAATAATTTGACTTGAGTATTCAATCTTTTGTAAAATTAAACGTGTTAATTATTTTGTGCATTTTACGCGTTGTACATCAAGATTAACTGTAAAACACACTTGACAGCAGCTTAAGCTACTGTATACGTAAACCGAATTGCACAAACGACTAAAGAACGAAAGTCAAAATCAGAATAAAAGTGACAACAAGTGACCAAATGATCATATTGAGCGGAACTTGATATATGTGAGCATCGACTTTGTACATTTCACTTCTTACTTGAAAAAGCAGATCCAATTGCACTTTTTTTATCATGTGCCAAGCACAAAAACGAATTGTCGAAAACAAAATTACATTTTATTACAAAATGGAATTCTTGGAAACGGTGCGGCTTCTCGTTCGAAACAATTTTTTTTTTTTTTCAGAGGCAATCTCGCGATAGAAGTGGGACACCCTGTGTATCGAACACAGTTTCAAGTTAAATACGGATTCCCGAGAATCAATTCTAGCAGCATGCGCGCTCGCTCCGATTAAGATCGAGCGCGAATCGGAAATGTTACATTCGCGTGCGACAAGGTCTCATTCCTTCGATCGAGGTCCGATGAACAGCGCGCGACCGCCAATGAAAATAGCAGCGTTAGCGAATTTTAATCTTCTCTCTATCTCTCTGTCTCTCTCTCACTCTCTGGATCGGCGTTTTCTTATCGACGCCTCTTTTTACATAGATTGTTTTATCGCTCGCCGTTGTCAATGCCAGCCGAGGCCGTCATGGATTTTTATATATTCCGAAAGACTCATGATGTGTATTCCTGTGCGTGCGATACGCACATCGCTCGCGTTATAATATCACACGCATACGTACGTATCGGCAGTATCAGCCAATACCGGAAATTATCACGCGTTATCGCAATTGTGTCCGCGGTAAAATGATAAAGAAAATCAAGACACCGGAGTTAGTGAAGTACCTGCGCTTGGAAGTGAGCGGACTTGAACGTAAGAATTAACGACACGGTAGTCGATAACTTCTATCCTATTTTTAGCTTTATCAGTGCGTAAATTTTTTTTTTTATCGATATATACACACACCGATCTAGAAATAATAAAAGAGTATCGTTTAAAAGTTGGATATTACGGCCGATTTGTTTATTTACCTGACATAAATCATTCGTGCAGTGAACTATTTTTGTCTCGACGTATCACCGCAAAAAGGGAGAAAGCTAAAGAGATATAAGAAAATAATGTCAAGAGCGAGAGCCTCACTAGTTTTATGTAACATTTCTCTACGCACTCCGCTTTTGCGCGCGACAATTTTTTCTCTCTGATCTCTCTGTGAAAGGATTGCATTCTGGTTTCCGCTCATTCCTCCAAAGTGGCGTTGTTTTATCGCGTGCGTGTAAACACACGCGTGTTTATTTCGGTCGATTTCCGCTCATGCTGGCGGTTGCATCAGAACGGCCTCGCGATAGCGCGCATGGCGTGCGAACCGGGTCGGCGGCGAACTTTGATTGTCAGAAAAAAACACGAGGCGAGAGAAAGAAGTGTTTGAAGTTCCTTCTTTTTTCTTTTGTCGTTATCACCGCGCCATTTTCTACCGAGCAACATCTCGGAGAGAGGAATTCACGTAACCGGATGAAAATGGACGCGCATTATTTCGATAAAATTTCTAAGCCGGTAAACGAGTAAGTACACATTTCTCGTGTCGGCTGTATTTCACGAGGTATAGACCGGGAAAATGCGATTTGTATCCATCGCGATTTATTCATAAGGCTGAAGAAAGCCGATATATAGAGCGGGATGTTCTCTCTCCAGGCGAGGCGAGACGAGACGAGGCGAGGCGCGACCCAATTCTGTCGGCTGTTGCATACAAGTATTTTTCATCGACTTGCGATTCTTGCCTCCTCTTCATCTCGCTTCGTGCCGGCCTGAATCGCTTTCTTTCTTCACGCTACTTTTCGTACTGCCAAACTGTGACAGCTCTCGTTTAACACGTGTTTGAATGAGATGGTTTCTGATGTCTGTGCACGAGTCCAATTTTATCGTTGTGTAATATTCACGCGATTTGAGTCTTTTTGAGGACGAAGAGGAAACTCTGACGATTCATGAAAGCAGAAACTCTTCTGAAAGAATCGTTTACAACTCATTTATCATCTAGATTAATTAATTCAACAAAAAAAAAACAAGATTTCAAAATTGATCTGGAGAGAAGAGAAGAGTTGTTAAAAACTAACTACAATCATTTACCGCACGTAATGTAATTCTTTGACTTCGGGAACAATTTAAGTTTAATTGTTAACAGAAAAAAGAGGAAATTAATTAATAACATAAAATAAAAAAATACTTGATTTGCGATAAGTATCGATAAATATGTTTTCGTTAATAGTCTGCTCAAGTTTTAATTCCGACGATTCTGAGACGATAAAGATGATAATCTGAGTTATTTTTTTTTTTTCTGTTTCAGGCAGCTGCGTGAGGGAACGCTCGCGGAAAACGGCCTACAGAACGACAGTCGACTCACGCTGCTACCGAGCGTGGAAACCGGACTGCTGGTAAGTTCAACTCTCGTGTCCTGCACTTGCATGCGGAGTATTAATCGAATCAATCCATTGCACTGGCGCACGGGAATAAGCGGTTATCGCGGTACAGTTTTTTTTTATTATATACATCGTTTCCGATAAAAACAAGCTACCAATTTGCATTCAAAAAATTTGATTTCTCTGTTTCTATTTTTATCTAACTTGAAGTAACAAAAAATAACTGTATGAAACTCTGTCGTAAAATTTGTATTTAATATTTTTTACTACACAACAAACCAATACTTGGACAAAAATAGTGCTACAGAAATAAACAGTAAAATTGATGTCGAAACGGATCGCGATTCTGGGAAGCGCGAAGTTTCAGTTGGATCGGTAGAAAATAGCAATAGGTTTGTTTTTTTTCCGTCGCGTCCGCAATTGCAACCCGGATCTCATCGCGCGCTCGAGACACTCGTCGGCGTTCCATCCTGGAACCGTTCTTCGCTTGCTCGTCGGAACGGAGGACTGCCGGTGATTCTCGAGGACGAGGAGAACGTAACGTATGTTACACGAGGAGGTGCGCACGATCCGCGCGAGCAAGCGCCGTTAACTCCGTGCGTTCGCGTATATCGCCGGGTCACTTGGTTTCTCGGTCACACACCATATCGTCCCCGACACCTTTAGCCCGCGATTCGCGGATCCGGCCGAGACCAGAACAGACGGCGCTTGTACCGTCTCTTTTCTGCGTTTTAAGAAAAAAATTACATCTTTACGTCTTTATCGGCGTCAAATAAATTTTTATGCTTGTCGAAAATTAACATTGTCTTTAAAATTTAAAGGTAACACAATTTTTTAAATAATAGATAGTGTTGCATCAATGGTAATATAAATAAAAAAAAAAAAATATGTAAAAAAATGTAACAAATTTTGAAAGAACGTGACACAATTTTCGTCTTCGTCGGTCACACATGTGCGAGCATCTGTTGCAGAAATCCGAGCGTATGAAACATATGTGACGTCCAGACCATATGACTGCAGGCGATACAGTCTTCCTTAAAGTAACATAATGTAACACAATCTAATCCTAACCGGCCACAAGCATACAGGTGTTGTCCGCAAGAAACAGTCTTTAGGAAACAAGGTGCAGTTTCACGGAAACGACTCTTTTTTTCTCTCTTTCTCTCTTTATATTTCCGCTTGAGAATTACGCGGGGACGGTATTCATGAAGCGAGATAAAAAAACAAACGAATACGAAGATTGGCGCAAATGTAACGTGTTTGTATGGAGACACTCAAAATCGTTTCATTCAGTCACGTACGCGAATGAAGAAAAGGGAAATTTATATATACAACACCCTTATTTTCCGTCAAGAGATGTCACCGATTCGATTTCGGATTGACGTTATATTTCGGAAAGCGTTATATTTATTTTTGAAACGCACGCGTGCAATTATTAAATTATAATATATTATGAAGTCACATAATAAAAGTAAACCTGTACCAAATTATTCATTGCGCGGGGGGAAAGAAGTAATATTTTATGTTTAATTAATGTAAAATATTAATTCTCCGGATTAATCAGGCATCTATATGCTCCGGTTGGGACTCTCGGCTACGAATAAATTCCCAATTCCAGGCGTCGGGTTAAGGGATTGAAGGCATTAGAGGGAAGAAGGGGGAACTCGGGGGTTCTTCCCTCTTTACCCCGGTGTCTGAAATTGACTCCGACCCGGGCTCGAGCCGCTAGCAACAGCGCGCGTGCGTTCCCCGGGTCCTTATCGCGCGGCCGAGACTTGTTCGCATGGCTGTCAAGGGGGACCGCCCGCTCTCGGCTCTCGGTCACCGGCAGTCAATTTTAAAGCCCGTCCCTGTGTAGGTACGTGGATACGCACGATCGAGAGCCGAGTGTATGCGTATGTATATGTGTTATGTGTGTATGTGTGCGTTGCGCGCGCGTCTCCCTTTCTCTCTCGCTCTCTCCTGCGCGCCCTCACGGAGATCGCTACGACGCATACAGGGTGTCGTGGAAAAGGAGACGCACACGTGTCGACGCACATAATTATTATGCTCTACGATATCAATTATTCTAGTAGATGTCGAATATTTTAGAATTGTTTTATCTGTTTATCAATTGAAATCAATAATTTTATGATATACATGAAACATCAGGTTGTACATAAATATACTGCAATAGAAGTTTTTGTTTTGCGCTTTAAGCATTAGGTAGGTTTCATTACATCAACGACATCAGCATTTCAACTCATAAGAATCGTAGCTATCAACTTCGATCTCTGTTTCTTTTCTTTACGCGAAAATTTAATCGCTTTCTCCGATTTGTAGCCGGCGGTTTGCATGCTCGATGGCACACCCTGTAGATATCATTCGTGGGTGGTTACCGGGGACGAGGCGAGATCCAACGGGGCCGGGTTCGCACAGCTCGGCTCGGCTGCAGGAGCGAGCGAGCGTCTCGCGATCGAAGAGCAGCGCTTTATCTCTGAGCGTTTCTTTTTTCCTCGTCCGAGCGCTCGCTCGACCAGCCGAGAGAGAGTGACAGAGATGAGAAAGAAAGAGAAAAAGAGCCCGGTCTCGGCTTTTCGGACTTCGTCCGGCGCCGCTCTCACTTGACTCGCGAAATCACCGTTAGATGTTGGCAAAATGGCAGAATCCATCTTTGCCGGAGCCTGCTCGATTAATTTCGATGCTGCCAAACCAGTCCTCTCGCGATGTGTTAAAGTTCATACTTGCTCGGTATTTTTTTTTGTTTTTTTTTGTTTTTGTTTTTTTTTGTTTTCGTATTTTTGACGAGATATACCAATTTAATATAATCCTTAATTTACTCCTGCTGATGGCATTGGAATAATACGCTGATCCAGGTGAAAGTATGTTTACCTCAGTAGAGACATATTTTTCTTGTATCTTTATGTATAAATGATAGAACGCGTAACCTTGCGTGCATAAGTTACACAATTTTAAAATATATACGTGCGTATATTACATTTATATGTTACGTAGTTTTCGACATTTTAAAAATATATTTTACATTTAAAACTGAATACACACAAATGTATTTCTTTCAGTGAAAGTATAAAATCTTTTCGACAATGAGATAAAGAGTCGAAACTATTCTAATTGCTAAAAAAATTAATTCTACATTTTCTGATCATTTCTGATCCCTGCTTATAAGCGATAATCTTATTTTGAAAAAAACAAATTTGTTTTCCTTTTTTTTTTCTTATCTGGAAACTTATATTCGAGTCGTCGTTATCGTATGTACAAGTGATATTAGACCAACTGCTTTATTCAGTTTCTGGGATTTCCGGCGTTTTGGTGCGAGATAGCAAACGAGATTATCGCGTCAAGGCGTGCGATACACACCCACTTTACGGTAAATTGATTTTGCGGCCGAAGATGATGACGACGAGTCAAATCGGTGCGTCTACTTCCGTCGGATACGTGGGCCGTAATTAACTATCGAACGATTACAGTAGAGAGTAAATCCATCTCCGCGAATATTTACTTTTGGATCGAGTGTTCGATCAATCGAAATTTTTCTCTCGTCTTTGGAATTTCCAGTAAAGCAAAACAATTGAATTAAAAGGGACATGTAGGCGGGAGCAATTTTTATCTGGAAAATAAAGTGGCGAGAGAAATTTATCTTTTCTAAGAAAAACCAGCGCTGAGAGACCGCTTGCAGTTGCTATTTTAGTTTTTGTACTTTTTTCTTACGATTTATGAACAATCTGTTATTCTCGTCGGAAAGTAATATCACAATACGAAAATTATTGCACGCTGCTCCATTTAAAAGTGTACTTTTACCGGGTTTTATATATATCGCTTTATCCAGTAGTTCAATTAAAGTAGCGGAAAGTGAAGAAGTTCATCGTCAATTACGTGATCGGCTACGTGGTATTCAATTTGCTTTGGCCCGTGTCGCTTTTATTGTCGCTTTCACTCGTTTTCTAGGTGGATCAGCTTTCGATGAGTTCTGAATATATACGTAGACACATTTCCCCGAGCGATCTCCCGGTTGCAGCTACAAACATTTGAATGCGAACAGTGGTTGTTTAACGAACGTATAACTGTATATTTAATTAAGAGAATAATCCGAAAGTCGAGAAAGTGAAGTTCGGATTAACTTTTATTGTCGAACGCTTATGGAGCGAATTAAAACGCTTCGCGATTCTTAAACGGTTCATCGCGACTCACGAGTGGTCTCATCCGATCGATCCGTTGCGCATCGAGGAAGTTCTCTGCGAGAGAGAGACGATTGGGGAGTGGGCCCGATTGGTTAATCGTTTTGCAAGAGCGTTTCACCGAGCGATGAGATCGGACTTTGCTGTGTTCAGCAACGAACGAAGGAGTGTTTGATTTGGCGTGAACGAAGAACGGAATTTCAGGCTCACAGCATCAGTAGAATGCACAGATTATCAGTAGAACAGTAGTTGATTAATTGTTGCGATCTAATAAAATGTTTTTTTTTTTTTTTTTTTTTTTTTTTTTTTTTTTTTTTTTTTTT